>JANAVB010013397.1:5598147-5708147 GCA_029216955.1 Iris pallida | reverse complement strand
TGCTGGCCTGATAACTGTTGTTGTATGCAAACTCCACTAAGTGTAAGTGAACCTCCGAAGATCCTCCAAAATCCAGAACACAAGTCTGCAGCATGTCCTCGAGTGTCTGAATAGTCCTCTCTAACTGTCTGTCCGTCTGAGGGTAGTATGCAGTACTGATCTTGAGCAGACTGCCCAAACTAGTCTGTAAAATCTGCCAGAAATGGAAAGTAAAGCGAATATCTCGAACCGAGACAATGTTCACCGGAACTCCGTATATCCTGACAATCTGACGCATATACATCTCTGCTAGCTTCTCAGTAGACGTACCCACTTTAAATGGCAAAAAGTGGACCGATTTGGTCAACCTGTCTACGATGACCCAAATCACGACTTTCCCTCCTGGTGTACGCGACAATCCCGAAACAAAATCTATCGTGATGTGCTCCCAGTTCCACTCCAGAATGGACAATGGCTGCAACAGTCCTCCTGGCCTCTACCTCTCCGCCTTAACCTACTGACAAACTAAACATCTGGCTACGAAGCGTGCTACTTCCCGCTTCATCCCATACCACCATACATGCTCCTTCAAATCCCTATACATCTTGTTGTCACCTGGATACATAGAGTACTGAGAATCGTGCCTCAATGTGTCATCCTCTGTATTGACAAACTCATTATCCACCAATCCTGCTCGAACCTGCTCTCAGATACACCGTAGAGTAACATCGTTGAACGGAGCCGACTTGATCCTCTCCATCAAGTCTGACTGAATATGAAGGTCGCACATCTGCATCTGAACTCCGGGCACGATCACCTCGATTCCCAAGCTCTCCAAATCTGCTAACAAGTAATGATCCATCGTCAAACACATAGCTACCGGATACCTACTCAAGGCATCGATAACCATTTTGGCCTTTCCTGGATGATACTGCAGTAAAATATCAAAGTCCTTCATCAACTCCATCCATCTGTGCTGCCTCATGTTGAGTTCTTTCTGTGTAAACACATACTTCAAGCTCTTGTGGTCTGTGAAGATCTTCATACGCTCTCTGTATAGAAAGTGCTTCCACAACTTAAGAGCAAAGATAACTGTCGCCAACTCCAAATCATGGGTAGGGTAGTTCTTCTCATACGGACATAATTGCCTGGATGCATAGGCAATCACCTTCCCATGCTGCTGCAAGACACAATCCAAACCCTTCCCTGAGGCGTCACTGTAGATAGTGGACCCGCCTGATCCTGATGGCAATGTCAAAATCGGGGCTGTCGTCAGTTGCTTCTTTAACTCTTCAAAAGCAACCTGATACTTCTCTGACCAGATAACCTCTGCGTCCTTTCGGATCAGCCTAGTCATTAGCTCTGTAATCCGAGAGAAATACTGAACAAACCACCTGTAGTATCCTGCCAATCCCAGAAAGCTACTGATCGCTGCAACAGAACTCAGTGTTGTCCATGCCTCAACTGCTCTGATCTTCTTCGGGTCGACTGAGATCCCATCTCCGGTAACAACATGACCTAGGAAATCAATTCGATCCAAGAAGAACTCACACTTCGAGAGCTTGCCGTAAAGTTGCTCCTTCCTGAGTGTCTCCAGAACCACTCTCAAATGCTTTTCATGCTCCTCTGGGGTCTTCGAATACACCAAGATATCGTCAATGAACACCACCACGAACTTGTCCAAGTGCTAGTGAAACACCTTGTTCATCAAGTTCATGAACACCGCTGGGGCGTTGGTTAACCCAAACGGCATCACCATGAACTCAAACTGGCCATACCGTGTCCTGAATGCTGTCTTCGGAATATCCCCCTTCTTCACCTTCATATGATGATAACCCAGCCTCAGATCTATTTTAGAGAATACAAGCGCTCCGCTCAACTGAACGAACAAATCATCGATCCTCGGCAGCGGGTACTTGTTCTTGATCGTGAGGTTGTTGAGTGCCCTGTAGTCGATACACATCCGTATCGACCCATCCTTCTTCGGTACAAAGAGTACTGGCGCACCCCACGGTGAAGAACTCGAACGGATGAAGCCTTTGCCCTATAACCCATCCACCTATTTTTTCAACTCCACAAGCTCACTGTTGTTCACTCTATAGATGTGCTGAGATATCGGCTCTGCACCGGGCACCAAGTCCATAGAGAACTCCACATCCCTGTCCAGAGGTAATGCTGGCAACTCCTCCGGTAATACATCCATAAACTCAGCTATCAATGGATGTGGCACGCTCTGCTCCTCTGCTGAAACTTTGCCGAAAACTCTGCTACTCTACTCTGTCGTCCGCCTGGTGAACTCGAACTCTGGCCTTTCTAGCAATCTGAAAAAAATTCTACCACCTCGACAATCTATACTGGCATGGTGCCTGCTCAACCAATCCATACCGAGTACAATATCATAGTTCGGTAATAGCATTACGAGCAGACTGACATCAAATTCTCGGCCTCCCAAAACTACCCTCTGATCCTTACAAACATCACGAACGAGGATAATACCACCCCCAGTCGTGATCTTGCTAGTCCTAGGCAATAGTTCAGAATAAAGCTGGTGTCTAACAGCAAATGATACATACACAAAGCTATGAGAAGCACCCGAATCAAATAATACGAATACAAAAAAAGAGTCAATAAGAACAGAACCTGCTACAAGATCTCCTACTAGCTCAGACTCTTCAGCTGCTATGGCGAAAGCTCGCCCATGCTGACCTCCTCTGGCCTGCTGCTGGTCCTGAATGAACTTCTGTTGCTGGATCAGCAATGGTCCTTTCTGCTGCACTACCTGAGCCTTGGCTCCTGCTTCCTGAGCTGTATGTCCCACAGCCATAGGACAATCCCCCAACTGATGCTCTGCTGTACCACAAATTAGGCACTTGCCGAGCCTCTTCCTGCACTCATTCCATACATGTCCTGGGTTCTTGTAGAAGGTACAACTGATGGCCTGCTGCTATCTCGGTGCCTGCTGAAACTGCTTCTGCTGAAATGGCTTCTGCTGATGCTGCTGCTGCTGATAATGAGGTCTCTTGGCTGGGCCCCCACTGCCATTGGCTCCATATGAATCATGACCTCTCTTCGTCTCCAGTTCCAGGTCATCTTTCGCTGCCGTAGCTCCCATCAAAATATCCTCGAATGTAGCATTTCTGTTGCTCTTGGTCAAAGACTTGACTTCCTTAACCAAGCCCTTCCTGAACCTCCTAGCCTTCGCTGTCTCGTTAAGGCCCTCCACAAATTTGCCTAGACGGCAGAACTGGCGTACTCCTCTACTGTCTGGTTCCTCTGAACCAGTTTATCGAACTGCGTCTCCAAAGTGCCAAGTGCTGTGTCGGGGAATAACTTCTCTTTGAAAAGCTTCTTGAAATCCTCCCAAGTTTGCCCCACTGTACCAACCCTGGGGTCGATCTGTTACCAAGTGCGGGCAAGGTCCTGCATCTGACTGTCCGCGGCTTCAACCTGGAGCCTAGCTGGTATCTCTGTAAGACGAAAGATCTCTTCTATATGCTCGATCCAATCGTCGGCATATAGGATACCCTCGGTACCCTTGAAGTCTCGCAGTCGCATCTTCTGGAAGTCCGGAATGCCTGGAGTCTTCGACTGGTACGACTGGATCTGTCCTTCCTACGGTTGGGCAGCCACCTTCTCTACTGCCACCATTGCTAACTGATGGACATTGTCAATGCCCTGCCTCATATCCTCTGCCTGGCGTCACTGAGTCTCCATCATCTGCTGTATGAAGGCGAAGAACTGTGCCATATCAACTGTCCCCTGAGGCAGTGGTAGTAGCATCCCCTCAACTCCTGGGGCAGTCCTCGGAACTGGTGGAGGAGCACCCTCAAAAGTTGCAGATGGGCCCCCCTGAACTGGAACAAGAGTTACTGTGGTCCCTGGGTCCAGCTGAGTCGGGCGAGAAGTGACAGACCTCTCAGCGTTATCCCTAAGGCCAGAGCATTGCGATCGTGTCTCCACCATCCTGACGACAGATCAAACAAGGAATCAATTACTGAAAAAAAGCGATATAATCAAAGGAGGACAGTTTATTTTCAAAAGAAGACAATTAACAGCAAGAATTAGATTAGAGTTTTTCTAATGTGATTGAGTACCTTAACTTATATCCTATATTCTACTGCGGGCTGTAGTGATACTCTAGTTCGAGTACCACTACGAAATTGTACTAGTTGCGTCTGACAGGACATGCATGGGCCACCACTAAAAACGTGTCACGACCCGCACCCAATGTAAGGGCACGAGACATGGGTACATCCAGCCTACGCCACAGTGTCGACGGTAGAACGATGTCCTAGGTCCAACATCTAACACAATCTAGAATATGCTCTAATTGGAGCATGATATATATATATATGGTACAACTCAATCACAATAACTAAGATGGAATAGAAGAAAGATAATCATAATAGAGAGTCAAAATATGAAGAATAATCTCGGTGTAAACCACACCATAATAAATCCCAATACAATCACAAGGTCTCATAACTAGATAATAATATCAGTCTAATCTAACTCATGGCAAGTCCTCAGCGACTACTGGATCCTACTGAGGGTCCAGGTCACCTTTGTCAGCTATGCCTGCTCCATAGTAAGTGTCACAGCAATCCTCATCATCTGTAAAATTTTAACAGGTCCAGTCAGGACAGAAACGAATACATGTCTCTCACACAGTTCATAACATGAAAGAAAATATGAAAGAAACTATAAAATAATATACACAAACTGTCGATAAAGAAATGAGACTGTAAAAGAGAGCATGATATATGAAAATAGGTATACGTGATATAATAAGAGAACTGAACTAACTATATGGTGTAGAGCACAATCTGGTTATGTAAACTGGCTTAGGTTATACATGACTTAAATCTAGTTTGGAGTTGCATATAAAAAGGGTGTAGATCACATAACTAAATAAATTCTCCCCCTGTCCCAATCAGTACACAAGGATCTGTCCAGGTTATGTTATTACACATGAAGGTAGTGTGTCATATGGATAGCTAGTCCACATGCATACTGGGTTATACATGAAGGCTCACATGATCATGAGTGTACATAAATTTCATATGAGTATACATGAATAAGTACGAATACAATGAGTAGACGATGCAGATGATAAAGTACATGAGCATAATATACCCGATGTATCCGAGGGGATAACATCGTATGATAAGATCCATATAATACTAACCCGTGATAATATCGTGACAGCAACAAGTAAACTAGTCTATAACAAGTAAATATGTCAAAGCAAGAATGAAACGGTCAGAGAATGTACTCGCCTGATAATCCGAGCTGCTGATGATGATGTGTAACTGAACTGGAGTGATGTAAACCTATTCAAAGTAACCACAATGAACAACATAGTCTAACATATTATAAGAAAGGGCTCTAATGCAATTCTACATGCTTCTAAGTCCTTCTTGGTCAAAGTCATCCTTGGTCAACTCTGGTCAAACCTGGTCAACTCTAAGTCAACTAGTTCGTTTACTAATTTTTAGGTGACACACAAGTTTACAAGTCATTCCGAGTTCGTTTGAGTCGATTTGGAACAAGTTTGACCTAAAGTTGACTTTTGTCAACTTGGTCAACTTGTCGGTCAACTCGACTAAACCAAGCTCATTGGGTCGATCCTAATTTGTCCCAATACCCTATGGTTACATTGATAATCTGTAAAACCCCTAAATTTCTACTATATTTTTTTTATAAATTAGTATTGATTTTTTTACTTGTATTTGTACGTCGCATAGTCGTATTGTACGCCGGAACTTACATTTTTCGTATTTGCCCGTCAAGTGCAAATATGTGCGAGCATACAATTTTTTAGAAAAATATCTTTCTATTTTTACAATTTCAAAATAATATATATAATAATTATTTTTTTTGCTATCGTACCAAAATTTCCAAGTTTATTATTTTATTTATGACAAGCCTTTCATTTCTACAATTGTAATAATAAATATTATTCTGATAAAATGGTATACTAGAAAATTATATTTATGTAAAATATTATTTGTGTATACATATATATTTCGTAATTATTTATCAGTTTATTTTAAATAATAGTGTAATTTTTGAAATTAATATTATAGCTTTTTTTTTGAATTATAAAAAGTAAAATTTTCAAACTAATTATTTTGAATAAATCGGATGAGGAAATTATTAAATAAATTTTATGTAGATTTTTTTAATAAGAATGTAGTCATTATTTGGTATTATCTACAATTTAAATTTAAATGTAGATTGAACCCAAATTTGGATTTAAATAAATAGCTATCTATTTGGGTCCAATTCTTATCCAATTAGGATTTTCCTCAACCCTATAAATAGGGGAGCCTTCACATTGTTTCTCCACAATTATTCTTCCACAAATTTCCACCAAAAAAGAGAGTGCATCGTGCGGGGTCCAATCCTTTTCGTGTCAGTCGTGATCGGCCTCGGGTCCGACCCCGAGTGTCTTCCACTAGATCGTATTATTACATATACAAATTTCCCTCTTCTTCATGTCCAACACCCTGGACACGAATCCCCACAACACCCGACACGTCCTGACAACATCCTTACTCAACCCAAATCCTAAAACTAACCCAAGCTGCCTGTCCCGGCCGCCTCCGTCGACGACGTAGAAACCCCAACTCCCGTAACCAACCTCCGTCTCCGCCACCACATCGACCCATACGCCGGTACTGTCCTACGCCAAACGACCAACAATGTCGAACCCCTGATCCCACACGACCACCACCCATCTCAGACGTCACGCCAACACCCTCACCCACCTTGTTTCAGCGTCAGCACCACCATAAAATTCCCCCACCGCGGCCGAAGTCGACCATCATCATCCGCTACTTGAGCGCCTCTGCCCAACGAGTCCCAGGATCGCCCGGCTACCTTTCCGACCTCGCCATCTCGGTCCCCAGACTTCTCCCGATCCCTCTGTTGGCCAAGACCCCTGTCAACACCATCATCATCACCACGACCATCGCCGACAACCCAGCCTACCGATACCATCACCACCACCATTAGCACCACCTTCGCAGACACCTGAGAAACCCAACCACTATTTTTGGCATCCTCGCCGCAACCAACTTCACCAGAACCCGAGTTCGGCTACTGCCACCCGGCCATCCTCCGCAGCGCCCATAGCCACCGCGACCACCACTGTACGCCCGTAACCCATCACCACTATCCGAGGGAAGAGGAGAGGAAAACCAAACCTGACCGACCACCGCGGTATGGCCGAGAGCCCTTCGACCATTGACCGCAGGCCACGCGAGACCACCGTCGTGCCCTTAGCCCGACCACCGTGCCCCCTTCCTTCCTTTGAGTCCGAAGCCATCATTCTTTCGTGCCACCATGTGTCCGTCTCCTCCGCTTGGACGCACGACAACGCCTGAGCGCGCGCCGCCGCGCCTGGATGCGCCGTCAGCCCCTTGCCGCCCAGCCTCCGTGCCCCTGTACGTGGCTGTCCAGAGCCGCCCGCGATCGCTCCTCCGCCGCGATCGGATCCGACACCCTGGCTGTCGGATCTGCAGTCGACCGGAGATGCGCCCCTCTGTGCCCACTTCAGCGTGTGTCGAAACCCTCTCTCCGCCGGAGCCGCCGTCGCCGGTGCTCCACTCCGATCCCCCTTTCCCTTTTTTTTTCATCCTCCGCTCTCTCTCACCTCCTTGTCCTCTCCCCTCTTCCCTTCTCCTTCCCGACCGACCTCTTCTCTCCTCCTCTCACCACTCTCGTTTTTCCCTCCTCTTCTTCCAAATGACACCCTCTATTTTAAAACTCACTTATTCCTTTAAGAGAACCACTGTGCTGTTTCCCAATTACCTTAGTTTTGGTTTTATTTCTTTTCTTGTTTGTTGTGTTTTTTTTGTGTTTTATTAATACAGTATATACTATTGATACATTATCATATAGTATTGTACTGTTAATAATTAATTGAAATTTTATATTAGTACTCTTAGTATTATACTATATATTTTGTATTATAAGTATACATATAAATAAAAAGAAATGAATTTTCCAAAACTAGGTTGTAACAAAATCATGGAAAAAAGGGGCTTACTGGACTCTATAAGTCATAATATATTACTATGTTATTTTTCCATATATATAGTTTGACCTAAATTATTAAGTTAACCACATTGGATTTTTAGATTCTCTCAAGTTATTAAATATGGATAGATAAGCAAGTTATGTTTTTAAGCCATAAAAACGACTTCTCCGTATTTTCGAATTTAACCTAAAAATATTTTTATGTAGGTTCCAAATTATTTTCAAGAAGTGAATAAAATATTTTTATTAATACATATACTTTCAAGGATTATAAATATTTTTTAAAATTATATATATTATTTATCCAAATTTCCTTCGACTAGCATTCCGTCCATGACTAAATCCCATTATTCATGTTCCTTCGCCAATTCTATACTCCACTATGTCAACCTCAACTAATTTGACCCTTCTGGACCAAATGGAACTGTCCGTGCCATCATCCGAGGTCACCTTGCATAGTTGTTATATCGAAGTCGCAGTTCGTGCCACCGTGATTATCGTAGCACACCAGGCGTCCTACCAGGCAAAATACCTTGCCTTTACTATTTAATTTCTTGCTCAATATCATGCATAATTTATTTTTTTAAGTTATTCTTTCAAAACCATATGTAGTTACAAATTACTATACTTTAGTTTTCTTTATGCATTTGGCCTAGAGTTAAGGGACCACCTTTGTTTGTGCCGCATTCATTGGCCAACACCTATGTGCCATGATGTCACGTGTCTCATATAGATTCGGACTTGCGTACCAACCATACATCGGTGCGTACAGGACGAGCGTTAGGATATAACTACTAATATAATTGCCTAGAAGACTTAGCGGTTATTAGAAATATCGTGGTATGGATTCAGCACGAGTAGTGCATGGGGAGGGGGAAGACAGTTATTAGGCGCAGGAGACTTCACACATTTACTTTTCTCTAGCTGCCATTAGTGACTCAGCCGAGAGCTAGTGTACCGTATATTTATTTACTTTTCTCTAGATGCCACTAGTGCCTCGGTTGAAACACAAATGTGCCGTGCATTTACTTTCCTCTAGCTGTCGTTAGTGACTCACCCGAGAGACTAGTATACCGTGTATTTATTTATTTTCCTCTAGATGCCACTAGTACCTCGGTTGAAACGCTAACGTGCCGTATTTCTAGTCTCAGAAGCCCTTATATGGAACGTTGTCTTCAAAATGCATTTTCATATAGAATGGTTAAGGACCTTTTATCTGTTTAGTCATATATACTTTTCTGTTGAGCTTTATTTATTCAGTTTAGGGCATGATATTATGTGTCTTGTTACGTCCCTCTGAGGACCTGGTTATCTCTCCAGGTGTGTGTTCATGTCTTTCGCGGGTATTCTAGCCGAGGTTGTGGTCTTCTCCATTTATTCGAAGATGACGCGTATTGGATCTATCTTGCAAACTTCGTCATTTTTTTGCATATCATGTACCTCTTCCTTTTATTTTGTTGGCAGTGGATGTGTCTCCACCCAACATATTGTATCAAGACAATTCATTATCATTATATGATATCTTTTATTCATTTATTTTGTGTGGATGAGATTAGTTATGGTTCTACTGCATTTTACAGCTTACGTATATTTATTATACATCTAGCATGTCTACGTTCATAGTCCTACGTATTTTGGGACTGGGGCGTTACATAATCAATCCACATATATAGGTATATTCACACTTATTAAGGTTATATATATATATATATATATATATATATATATATATATATAATATATACATATATATATATATATAATATGTGACTTGAAGAATATATATATATATATATATATATATATATATATATATAATATACACATAAAAAAAAAAAAAAAAAAAAAAAAAAAAAAAAAAAAAAAATATATATATATAATATACACATATAATTATATAATATGTGACTTGAAGAATATATATATATATATATATATATATATATATATATATATATATATATATATATATATATATATAATATACACATATAATTATATAATATGTGACTTGAAGAAAATGTGATAAAGGATTGCTGTTAATGACTCAAAACTGAGATTAAAAAACCAAGTTCTTAACTATGGGATATATCACATATATAAATACATATACACATATATTTATTTAAAGGGAAACTATATATATATATATATATATGTAGACATATGCGTAAATATACATATACATACTCATATAGGTAAAGGGAATAGGTTACTCGAATCCGAGAAGTGGACTCAAACCTGGAAATCAGGACCTTAAACTCTCATTCCAACATATTTACATATATACAAGTCATTTATATATAAATATATATCTACTCACATATACATATATCACTACAAAAAAAAGGCTTTTAGCGACGGCGGTATCCGTCGCTAAAGTCATTTTTTCGTCGCTAAAGCCAAATAGCGACATATCAGCGATGGAAACGGTTCGTCAGAAAATCACGTGTCGCTAATTTCAATCAGTCACTAGTTAGTCTGCAAAACTAGAGATTCTAGGTTCGATCCCCAGCAGAGTCGCCATCGTGTTTGCCATTGATTATCGTAGAACAGAACAGTTTTATAGGAGGACTGAACTTTGACTCACAATTACAAACTCGCTTATACAAAAGAGAGCCTAGGAACAAAACCTAGAAAAAGTAATCTAAGTACAATTGTTTGATTTAGATTCTAGGGGTGATGGTAGAGGCTCGGGAAAGTACTATCAACTCTGCCTTACTCCTTGGACGATCGAACGCAACCTCGGCTTCCGTGAAGAAATGCTCTCTCTCTGCCTGGGTGTGTGTATATCTCTCTGTGTGTCTCTGTGTGTACAAGAGAATAGCACCTTGCTAATTATAGAAATTAATGAGTAATGGGGGTGTACAGCCACGTGGCTAATTTTAGGCCACATCCTTGTAACTGTGCGTCGAGAAGTGGGCAGCTGGGGATTGGTTAAGATTGATCATGATCTGTTTGTTGCACTAAATCCGAACAGTTAAGACTTGGTCAATTTCTGCCACGTGTCTCAACTGCTACTCTGTGGCGAGCCGCATAAATGATGCATCCTGGCTGAGCCGCATGAGAGTTGCTTTATGACCGAGCCGCATAAGAGATGTCTCATGACTGAGCCGCATGAAGGACGTCTCATGATCGAGCCGCATGAAGGACGTCTCATGACCGAGCCACATGAGAGATGATCGATGCTCGAGCCGCATGAGAGTTGTCTCATGACTGAGCCGCATAGAGGGTGTCTCATAGGTGATCCGCATGAAGAGTCTTCTTTGGAATTGTGTACTGTGTCAGATATTATGATGATTTTCTCATCTTTTTAGGAGCATGTCACGTCTTGTCTTTATGTCAGAGCCATCATCCCTGTCAGAGCTGTCACCTTTATGTCAGAGTAATTATGGCCAACTGCTTAGGCTGATTTCAAACCGCATGAGGCTCCCTGCTATCTATGGGACGCATGAAGCTTTCTGAGCCGCATGAAGCTCCCAGGGATTTTGAGCCGCATGAAACTCCCAAGTTCAGTCTTTTGAGCCGTATGGAACTCTCCAGTTTTTGAGCCGCATGAAACTCCCTAGTTTTTGAGCCGCATAAAATTTCATGTTAATTTTGGACTGCATAAGGCCCCCTGCTGCTTTTGGGCCGTATGAAGCTTTCTGAGCCGCATGAAGCTTTCTGGGTTTTGAGCCGCATGAAGCTTCCTGAGCCGCATGAAGCTTTCTGGATTTTAAGCTGCATGAGGCTCCATGTTGATTTCGAGTGGCACAGAGAATCCCCTTCTTTCCTTGCGCTTGTGAAGGATCACATCTCGTAAGTCAAGGACATCTCGGTCAACCTTTGTACTCGTTTTGTGGGCCCGGATATCCCGAGCACACGAGTGCGTAGGTATCATGTTTGCTCCCTGATGCGGGGCTAGTAAAAGTACTTGCCCTCGATCTTTGTTGGGAGACTCTTGAGAACCACCCTGTCCGTTTGCCGCTGGGGGCTGGACACGGGCGATTCTATACAACTTTCCATCAGAGGCCCGCTTAACAGTTAGCGGGACTCTCTGATGGTCAGAGGTTGGGACAGCTGACTGATCTCGACGAGCCCGCACTGCCCTAGACTTCTTCGACTTAGCACCCGAAGGTGCGTAGTAGGAAGAGTCCAAGTTGGAGAACCATCCTGTCCGTTTGCCACTGGGGGCTGGACACGGGCGGTTCTGTACAAATTTCCATCAGAGGCCCGGTTAACAGTTAGCGGGACTATTTGTAGCATTTGCTTCCTAAGAATTTAATTTTGATAATTAGGAATTGATTTGGGATCACAAGGGTGCGTACCTAAGCCTATAGCTTAAGTATAGTAAAACTAGGACATATGTGGTCCCCAGGGTCCCCAGACAGCCTCTAGAGTATCATTTTATTATTTTAGAATTTCTTAGATTTTTAGGAGATTTTTAGATAAATTTATATATGGTTTCATTATTTTCTTAAGCTTCTAGGAATTTTTGTGAAGGCATCCGAGTGTATTTTTGAGGTCAAATAAATTATTTGGGCTCTAGAACCCTCAAACAATTTTTTGGAATTTTCTAGGAATTTTTAGGATTTATTTAAAATTTTTAGGATTTTATTTTAATTTTTTATTTAATTTTTCTGTAATTAAAACTCTATTTCCTAATATGTATATACCCAGTCAGCTGGGGCGGCCTGCATGTCAGCGGCTCCAACCACCCCACGTGGCCGGGTGTCCATATAAGGAGCTGCTGACTCAGCGCTTCCTTATATGGAAGCCGAGCAGCTCCTTAGTCGCCAACCGTAGCCGGACAAATTCTCGACCGCTGGATCTGGGCGGGGAGCGTGCGATGGCGACACGTGTCCCCCACCCAGCCGACTTAGCCAGCCACCGACTCCCTTTTCCCTATAAATATACTAGTATATTTTAGGTTTCTGAAAACCCTATTTTAATTCTGCAGCTTTTGTGGGAGAGTTCGGGAGAGTTCTTCGATTTCGCGGAGGGTTTGCCGTTGATCTAGACGTCCTTTTTTCGTGCCGTTTTTTTGTTAGAAGCGATTGAGGTTAGGTTTCTGAATATATGATTTATTTTCTGGTATTTTGATCTCGAATTTCTGAATAATTATTTGAGTGTCGGTTGTCCAAAAATCAACACGTCGTACGGTTTTTGAGATTCTGAGCGATCCCGAACTCCGTTTCGCGATCCGTTTGAAGTTTTGGAAAGCTGACACCGAGTCTACAACATATAATTTTTCCAGAAATTCAGAGTTTCATCTAGTATTTTATTTTGTTCATATAATTCAGTTTTGGTCAACGGTTCATCGATTTAGTCATGGTTAGCCATAATGGCGATAACTTTTGACCAAATCGTGATTTTGTGGCACGGTCGATTCCAGTGCACTCATGGCACTGAAATCTACCATATTACACACTCAAACTTTTGAATTCATAATGTTTGACCAGTTAGTCAATAGTATGTCTCGGTTTACGTGCCACGGGTCCCGAATTTGGAACCGTAAATTTCCTTGGCCAACTATTTGTGTTTAGATTCTATTTTCATATTTAAATCGGTTAAAATAGATTTTTAGAGGGTTTATTCTAGAATTAAAATAAGATTAATTAATTTAACCCATTAGCCATCTTCTAAGATTTTTAGAGTGGGAATTGCATATCTAACTTGTGGTTGTTTGTGCGACGGGGTTCGTAGGATGATGGCTTGATTTGATAGCTTCTAGGCCGGAGTTCATCTTGTCTTCAACTTGTGAAATCAATCCGTCCAGGAGTTCAGGCAAGTAATTGTTGACACCTTCATGTGCATTTACTTTATATTGTCGTATTTCACTTATACATGCTATCTTCCGTGCCTTGACTGTTACACACACGAGAGTTGAGTGTTGACTATTGATCATGTTTTCTCATTGTTATCGTGATCGTTATCGTGATCGTATTTTCATGATTTTGAGGTATGGATATTGGAGGGGTACAATTACTAGGCACGTGGACAAAGCCTAGATTGTATTATTGGCAACTCTCCCGCTTACGGGGGCGGGCCTTATAACCTCATCGTTCGCCCAAGCCGTCCATGCGTAGGAACGTTGTACTTCTCACGACATGTACACTACGAGTGTTTATATGATCTCTTTACTTTTCATGCTTGTTACTTTACTTATCAGTTTCTTCCATCTCATAATTTCTTGTTCATATTGTTCATTGTTTCCATTGATCATTATTTTCCATGTTTAGTATTTTATTACTTTATATTGTACTTGTATCATGGTGGTTAGACTTGTACTTATTCCAATCCTGACTGGATAACCATTTTTCAGTTGTAGACGACGTGATCTGTCCAGAAGTTTACGGTGAGTATGTTGAAGATACCGACGTCACTGGCGTACCCGGTTCCAGCACTGATGCGAATTAGCATATTTTCTTCCTTATGGATTCGCATTAGTTAGTAAATATAGTTTGGAGTTAGTTGTCTATTTTAATTTCTGTTATCCGGGTTTGTTCCCAAGACTTTCTGAGTTGTAGTGGATTTTTTTTCATATTTATAATATTGAGACCATTGGATATTTTGGTGATTATTGCTGGCTTAATTATGGATGATATATATATGCGTGTTGTGCTTGTTGTGGACCATTGTTATCATAGACAACGTACTACCGCCGATGCTGCGGCGTAGGCTGGACTTGGCTTCAAACTCGTATCCCAAAATTGGGTACGGGTCGTGACACTATCTGATGGTCAGAGGTTGGGACAGCTGACTGAGCTCGACGAGCCCGCACTGCCCTAGACTTCTTCGACTTAGCACCCGAAGGTGCGTAGTAGGAAGAGTCCAAGTTGGAAGGAGGGAAGAGAAGTTGGTGCCCTTTTCAAAGGAGGCAAGGGGGCTCTATTTATAGAATAGAGTGAGCACTTTCTTCTTCTCCTTTTCGATCTGGGACTTAAAGTAATATTTTTCTTGCTTCTACAAGACCCCCTTCAAAGTTTTCAAATTGTAAATTTGGAATAGTTTGAATAAGAAGCATGGAAAGTAGAGTTGTTTTGGTGTGGCAATCCTATCAGACATAGCATGGATGTGATAGGTTTGGGTACTTCCGTTGGAGATTTTATGTGGACTTATCATCCTTGGCGTACCTTGGTATTAGGTACGGATAATAAGTTGAGAGAGGAAACCATCATATTTACTCAGAGGTGGTGAGAACATGGTAAATATGTGGTTGATGGTAATGAGGACGTGGTGGGAGTGGACTCAGATGAGGATACATAGAACAACTCAGAGGTAATATAGACGTACAAGTTCTACGTAACGGGTAATGAATGCCACGGGACAACTGGATTCCAGAAGCATATGATTGTGAAAAAGGATTGCATGTACTAGAGGACCTAATACAACATTTGTGGTCAACAGTGGACATTTGTGGACCTATTATCCTTTTTGTGTACTGGTAGTACGAGTACGGATAATAATTGGAGAGAAAACCAACATATTTACTCAGAGGTAATGAGGACGTGGTAAATATGGATCTAAAGTAGTGGCTTCCTACTCAGAGGTAATGGGGACGTGGTAAATATGAGGGTTTTACAACGGAGTCTTCCTACTCAGAGGTAATGAGGACGTGGTAGGAATGGACTCAACAAAGGGTACATAGAACAACTCAGAGGTAATATGGACGTAGAAGTTCTATATAAGGGATGATTTGTTTGTAATGGAAGAGAAACAACTCAGAGGTGGCATCGACGTGGTTGTTTCGAGAATTTTGTGGACCAGTTATCCTTATTTATGCGCTGAAAGCGCGGGTAATAGATTATGAGGAAGATGTACTTTTAGGGAGGAAGTTCAGAGGTATGATCATACATGACTCACTACCCAGAAGATGCGATATGGATTCATTTGGAATGACCAGAGTGTAAGTTCAGCGATACTTAAGGGTACATAACTCAACAATCCTGCTGATTCAATAGATGTCGTTTAGACATAATATTCTTCAGGAACTTGCCGTTGATGGGTATCATGAGAAAGTCTCAATTTTGCTTTGCGAGACGTTATGCACCATTGGAGAATACAGCCTCGATGATAAATGGGCCTTCCCACTTTGGCTGGAACTTGTCGACGATTTTGTGAGTCATAACCATCGGCCTCCGAACTGCCAAGACGAGATCGCCTACTTGGAATATTCTCAGCTTGACCTTCTTGTTGAAGTCTCCAGAGATGCGTGCTTGATAAAACTCGATTCATTGTTGAGCTAGCAGGCGCTTCTCATCTAAGTCCTCCAATTCTTTGAGCCGACGACGGTAATTATCGTCCGTCGTTAATCAGTAAGTGAGAGCGACGCAAACGAGGGGATTTGAGTCTCCATTGGGAGAACTGCCTCACTTCCGTATACCAGAGAAAATGGTGCGTTCCCAGTGGCTGTCCGGACTATAGTACGGTACGCCCATAAGCATTCACCAAGCTTTTCATTCCAGTCGCATTTGTTTGAGGACACGAACTTCTGAATTCGGCGTTTGTCGCAAAACCGATAGAAGGCATGGCTCGCGAACTGCGGACCATTGTCGTGGATGATCCTTCGAGGCAGTCCAAAGCGATAGATGACATGATGCTTGACGAAGCTGTAACACCCAGTTTTCCAAATGAGGGTAATTTTGAAATTTTGTAATTATAATCATTTAATAAGGATATTTAAATCATATTGTGATTTTTGGTGATTTTTAATCTTTTTAAAACTATTTAAAACTGTGAATTATGATTTTTGTGGTTAACTAGTTAAGCCCTAGAATTGCTAAGCCTAGTGACTAACCATGACCAAGGGAGCATAGTCATGTGATTAGGATGACTAATTACTAGTTTTTAGCCTAAGGATATTTTGGTTATTAGTGATTATTTTGAATTTATTAATTTAATTAATTGGTTATTTAATTTTTGACTTAAACTAGTTGAGACTTGTAGACTAGCCTAGAAGCTAACCCTAGTTGGTGACCCTAGTCTAACTCAAGTTAACCTACTTTTAGTCATTAGAATTTAGTTTTAAGGTAGGGATGATAAGTTGAGAAAAATTAGTCCATGACTAGTGACTTAAGTCAATGACTTATGACTTACCAATTTAAAGACTAGTGATTAAGCCATAGGCCCATGACTTAAGCCCAAAACCAATTCTAACTCAACCATGGCAGCCACTATTAGGGTTTCCCCTTGCCTATAAGTAAACTCTTAGGGTGTTCTTTCCTCTTTTTACGTTTGCCCTAGTTTTGGAGGAGAGGTATTTTTTCCATTGCTCTAAAATCCCATTTTATTCATTTTAACTCCTTTTTGACCCTAGTCTTTTGCAATAGGATCTAATTTATGTTTATTTACTGGTTTTGGAGGATCACCTCAGTTTGTATGCCATTTGGAGAATTGGAGTTGCCATTTGGAATCCCCTCTTTGAAGCTTTTCTTGAGTTTTGATACTCAATAGGTAAACTATCTAAACCATTGTTTTCTTCCTGATTTCTTTGCATATAAGGTTAGGTTTAGGGGTTACCTAACTGTCCACGAGATTTGGGCATAATTTGTGTCCATTTCGTGTTCGTATCGGACACGTATCATATTAGTAATGTAGGTGTTTGTAAAAATGCCACATAGGAATCAATTTTCATATTTTTGAAAAGTGACTGCATGGATTTGTAGATCTAGGTGAGTGTATTAATTTTTGTGAAGGTGGTATGGCATTTTGTGTCCATTTGTGTCATGTTTTTCCACTTGGACACGCAGCACGAGCCCGTAGGCCGTGTCCAGCATCTCGGGGCCTGTATCTCAGGATACAGGACACGTCGTGTCCTAAATTTTTGGGGGAAGCATAGGGCAATGTCTGCCACCAAGCTCCCAAAATTTGGGAACGTCTCGTGGTGTACACGTGGAGATATTCCACTTGCACTGGCCGCGTGCTGTCGCGTGCGGGCGGCTGTGCGCGTGCACAGGCACGGCTGACACGTGAATCGTGGCGTGTCTGTGTGTCACGTGGACACGTTGCAGGGTGACACAGTTCTAGACCTACCCTAGGTGCACCTCTGGACACGATCACGAGTCGTGTCGTGTCGTGTGTCGCGTGTTAAACGCGAGTGCGCGCGTTCACGACGATTATATGTGCACTATCGGGTATTGTGTTCGTGTGTTATTTTGGACACGTTTCATGTCCAATTCTTGGACACGAATACACTCCCTAGTATCCTCACATGTATATCATTATTTACCAACTTGTTATTCGTGATTCTAATGGTTTATTGAATTCGAAATTCTGAATTTCCCGTTTGCACTGAAACCGACTGATACCAACTGTTCAGATTTCTAAAACTCAAATTTAATTCTTTAAACTGATGTTTATGATGATTAATGGTTCACCTACATGTTAAGTAATAATGTACATGATTACTTGTGGTTTTTAGATGTGATTTTGGGATCGAATTATGGAATTCCCCTTTGTATACTGTTATTACACTGATACAATATGGCTGATGTGTTTTCTGATTTGATTTCATCTCTTTTTTTTTCCTGTTTTGTGATGTTTGAATAATTAAATTAGTTCATCTACACATTGGTTAACTAATGAAGGATTGATAAGTTAATTTTGATTGTGTTAATACAATGGGTTTTGTGTTTTGGATTAGGGGGGATTTTCTATCACTGTTCAAGAAAACTGAAACCCAAATTCCTGATTTCTCCTCGCACCCCTACATCCTAATCACTCATACACACAATCTACACATATCACTGAATTCCTAACTAACCCTCACTCTCACTTTGCCTCTACACTGTCACACAAACTGAAAATTACTCACACATATGAGTTTAACTCAACACATACACACACATTCAGAATTTCCCTCACACTCACAGTATTACCTACTAGCCTATGTTATTCCCTCACACCCAAGTCCACACATTTTTCCACATCACTGATTTCCAGGTTTACTCCTCACAACACTCACATACATTACCACACATATTGGTTCACTATTTACACTCTCACACATATGTCACAGTCCACACATTCTGAAATTTCTCGCACACCCTTCTCATGCACACACACCCACACAACCCTCAACCTATCACTTTCTTCTTCACCCTCACACACACACACATTATATATCCCTTTATGTATACATATATACATATATATATATATATATATATATATATATATATAAATATATATATATATATATATATATATATATATATATATATATATATTACCTAATCTATTTACATGTGTATTTACATATATATGTATATGTGGGTAAATAGTTATACTAGTGTATATGTGAAATGTGTACTGGGTTGTGAGGCAGGATTTCATTAGCCTATTGTATTTGGCCCATGGCCTAGGTAGTTGGCCTATGGCATGTGGTGTGATACACTTGTGTATCACTAGGCTAGGTGACTTGTATGGTATTTAGTTAGTTGACCTAGAATTGACTGGTTAAGCCTAGGGTTGACCAACCTAGACTAGTTTGACCAAGTTTAACCTTGTTTGACCTAGTTGACCTAATTAGACTAGAATTGACCTAGTTTGACTGTTAGGGTTGACTAGAGTTGACCAAAGGTTGACTTTAGCCTAGATTGACTCCAAACTTCATGTAGATGCATTGTAGCAGTCTATTTCATTTTTTAGACATGTTGTAACTTGTGTTGCTCTGATTAGGAGACAGACACCTCTCCTCAGGCAGCACACCCTCTTCGGACATTCAGTTATCAGGCGAGTACATTCTCTGACCGTTTCATACTTGCCAGAATTTATATTCTTGCTCTAGATTACTTTACTTGATGCTGACACGTTGGTAGCACGGATTGGTACTATATGGATCTTTTCATGAGATGTTATCCCCCTCGGGAGCATCAGATATTGCATGTTTTGTGCGTTTCATGAATTATCACGTATCTCTATGCTTTCACTGATTCACGAATCGCTTGTGACACATGTCCTCTCATGTTCACAGAGCCATCATGAATCACCTTCACGTATCACTCATTTTATGAGCCATGTGAAGTTTCACGAATCTTAACATAACTTGAACAGATCCTTGTGTATTGATCAGGGATGGGAGAGTAGAAATAGCATGTGAATAATATCCAAGTAGCTGTAGTCATGAATCACTCTTAGCTGTAGTCATGAATTGTAATGTCCCAAATTTGTGATACGTATTTAGTGTACGTATACGTGTTTTGGACCCATATTTTATTTAGTCATGATTAGTTATCTTGGTTTATTTTGCATTGGCTTGGTTTTGTTGGCATTGATAGTTTATTTGGTTTTAATGGTTCATTGGTTTATTCTTGGGTTAGTGAGGCTTGGTTATTTCATGATTCATTTGGTTTAAATTGCTAGAGAGAGAGTTTATTGGCCTTGACTTGGTTCACCATGGTTTATCTTAGCTTGGTTTATTTTGGGTTTGACATGGAGAACCACCACCACCCTACCATAAATATCAAATTCTCCTCTCTCTCTCCTTATTTATTTTCTTCATCTTCTTCCTCATTACTCTTTCCTCTCCACCATTAACACCCCACCAACCTAGGCAAGTTGCATCTTGCTATCACTTGAGGGCTACATTTTATTTGTCTAATAGCTTTATTAGCTCATTTTAAGCAACATTAGAACTTGGGTTTTCTCCATTTGGAGCTTAGAATTTTGTAGATCTAGGATTGAAGTATTTTCGGATTTTGGTGGTTTTGATCTATAAAACTTGTTCATTTTCATGTTTTGATTGTTCCATGTGGAAGAGAATTCAATTTTACACAAGTTAGAACCTTGGAAATCCAAATTTGGTTTTGTTTTGGTCAAGTTATGAAGATTGGAATTTTAGTGTTCTTGAGAGTTTCCTCTCGGCCTGGAGAAGAAGACCCCCCTCGTCCTGCGCTCTTTAGCACAGGGCTGACTTGCGCTCGGCCCCCTGGGCTGAACTGCGCAACCACCCTCTTGGCCAGCGCTCCTTAGCGCTGGGCTGACCCGCGCTCGGCCCTCTGGGCTGAACCGCGTACCCTCCTGCGCAACCTGATCCCTGCACGCTTGGATCCAGCGCAATCTGACCCTCGCGCAATCCATCCTCTGTTCAATCCAACCTAGCGTAGTTGGCTCCAGCGCAATCCAACCTAGCGCACTTGGCTCTGGCGCAGTTCGACTCCAGCGCGCTTGGCTCCAGCGCAATCCAACCCTGCGCAACCTGTTCCTCTGAACCCCATGCGTAATCTAACCCTGGCGCAACCTGACCCTGGCTGCCCAGCACAGTCTGGTCTTGGCACCTATTTGCATTATTTTTTATTTCATCTTCTTTTAGTGCATGGTATTTCCTGTTTATATCCTTACGCCTTTTGACACGACATTGATATGAGCACGATGTGAGCATAGCATGGTTGATGTATTGAATTTGGTACGCAACTTGATAGTGACCCGTTGTGGTGCACTCCAGATAAGTGAATGGCATAGTTTATTGAGCGCCGTTGCGATGGCTCTATTGACATGATAATATAATATTGACCTGGATACCGTAGGTGGCTTGTGAATATATTGATAAATGAACCAGTGTATCTTGCATCATGTCTAGGGCATGGATCCCGGAGGACTACGGTCAGGGATACATATTGAAATAAACTAAGGTTAATGACTAGAATAATTCACTAGTCATGAAGAGATGTTCCCCAGTTACAGGCGATCCCGTTATTCCGACCGCAAATGTTTGGACTTGTAGCCTGCCGACGAGTAGGGCACATTTCCAGCCCACTGTTACGTGGGGCACCTTCCATTGTTACTAAATGATTGAACTCTATTGTCACCCTAGTGTATTGTTCTCTCTCTGATTGTCGCTTTAATGATTGAACTCTCTGAATTGTCACTATAAAGTTCGCCTGGATAACCTGGATAGCTGCAGGGCCTGTGACTACATGGAGCATCTCATTGCATCTTGCTAGTAACTAGGATTGTGATAACCCTAGTTAGTTAATATAGAAAGCCGTAGGCAATGATTGGCCGTGATTGATTGGATGGAGTCTAGTCCAGTATAGTATTGTCTAGAAGTGATTGATTGCAAGATTGTACCAGATTGATTGAATGATTGTCACTCCAGATTGTCACTATAATGATTGTACTCTATTGTCACTCTAGCGCATTGTACTCTTCATTGTCACTTTTATCATTGTACTCTCTATCCTTTTCACCTTAATGATTGTCATCTTTAGCAATAAATGATCAGAGACTAAGTTCTTTTCAGGCGAAGGGTTACAATCTCGGTCCTTGTTTGGGTTAAGGATTGTAAACTGGTTTCCTAAATAGTACCTTCGTCTTCTCTTCATATATTGCCCAGCTATATTTATTTAGCATGATTCTCCAGCTGTCTTATGTCAATGATGCTTCTCTTAATTATTTTCTCTGATTGGGACAAGTGCATTGGTAGTGCACAAACCTCAATCTGTGTTACTTATTATTTTCTTACATATTGAATGCTAATGATTTGTTGGTTTTAGTCCTTAAGTGAAGCCTCCTTTGTGGCACTTGCTCTTTCTGGGGTCTGACCCAGCTGGTTTTGTATGGCCAGATACCAGAGCAGCACCAACGGATCTTCCTGCTTTCTAGCCCGATGGTGGTCACCAGGCGTAACCAGGGCATCAAGTGGGTTTCTTTTTATTCTCCCACTGTAATATTGTAAATTATTCGTTTGAGGTGTTTAGCCGACGAGAAAGTGTTAGCTCGATTGTACTTACTTACTGTCTGCCTACGGGCTGTAACATGATTGACAAGCCCCGGGGGTTGATCATGTATGACTAAACTCTTGCTATTCCTAACATTTTGTAACGACTAGCTTCATAATCATTCCGAATATGTAATGTATGGGACGCCTTACTATTGTGTATTTGGTGGTCTGACATCTTGTAACTATTATTAGTTGGTTGAGATTGAGACAATAGGCTATTTTATGACCTTAAGAGACTGATGGATTGTAGTAAAACCCTCACATATCTAGACAGCCGTGACCGTATAGCGGTATGGATTCCATTCCGTTATACGTAGCTGGCTATGTCTACCCCCGCTCTCCAGTATTCTGGTTTTGGGGCGTGACATGGTTTAAGTGGTGGCCCATGCAGGTCTTGTAAATCAAGATGTGTGAGGGTTTACCGAATAGATGTCTCAATCTGTACTCTCCTTTGATCTCCACTCGACTCTTCATATCTTCTTGAATCCCTGACTTGATAACATGCTTGCATCATTGATCTATCCTGGTCCTTCTTTAATATCCCTGATGTTATTGCTTCAGTGACATCGTTCCTGTTGATCAGCCAGAAGGAGCTCAGTCCTCAGCAGCAGCCTCCCGAGCCGTGCCTCCTGGAGAACCAGTACCACCAGTTCAGCCCATCCAGCCAGCAGGAATAGAGGATGGAGGCTTGGTAGGACTCATCCGTGAGTTGCTTGCGTCCCAAGATCGTCGGGAAGATGCCCTGCACCAAGCAGTACAAGATGCTATGAGTAGAAGTGGTCCTCGAGGGAACAGTACGGTCAACGGTTTCAAGCGCCTGAACCCTCCCTTCTTCGATGGCAGCGAGGATGCCATTGCTTCCGATGCTTGGCTACAGGATATAGAGGTGATTTTCGAAGCCGCGAAGATTCTAAAAGACGAGAAGGTGGCTGTGGTACGCCTACAGTTATTGGATCTAGCCCAAAGTTGGTGGGCCACACAAGCAGTGGGATTGGCAACACCTGTCTCCTGGGCAGTATTCAGCGAAAAGTTCTAGACCAAGTATTATGACGCAGTGGCTCGATATGACTTGCAGACCAGGTTCAGTAATCTTAAGCAGATGGGGAGGACGGTCGACGGTTTTGCGACCGAGTTTTCCAGACTCAGTCGGTTTGCTCCCACCTTGGTGGCAACCGAGTTTGACAGAGCGCAGAGGTTCCAGCAGGGACTTCACCTAGAGATTATATTGACAGTAGAACAGTTCGAGCATCAGACCTTTGATGCGGTATTGCGAGCAGCGAGGAGGCACGAGTATACCTTCCAGAGAATAGTGGACAGGACCGTAGGTCGGAAGCGATCCCATAGTCAAATGAATCAGTCTTTAGCCCCAGCCCCGGCAGCCAGGGCTTTGACTATTGGAGCTCCGAGGCGAGCGGCCTCAGTGACGTCGGTTCAGCACTCAACCCGACGTACTCTCAGCAGAAATAGAAGCAAGCGCAGTCTTCCGTCGTGGGCAGTTCTTATTGTGGGAAGCCTGGACACGTGGTAGCGGAGTATCGCAAGGCGTTGGGATTGTGTTTATTATGTAGAGCACCGGACCATAGGGTGGGGTCCTGCCCATTCAGAGTTGATTCAGCATCGATAGTATCTAGTCCCTTGGTTAGGGGACCAGCACCAGCACCAGCACCAGCACCAGCTCTAGTTCACCAACCACAGCAGTTCCCGTTCTCGGGTCCATTGCCGACTCAGGCCCAGACTTTCCAGCAACAGAACCCGCGGCAGTTTGCCCTAGCCCAGGCACAGGTTTAGAATTGGCCGAGAGGTATATGTTTCCTCTTCTCTTACTTTTCTACCGTCATTATTCGGGGTGCATGACGTATTTCATGTATCCTAAATATGACGAAACATCCCGGACCCGAGCCATATCCTAGGTCATTCGAAACTGGTTATTGGTACCAACCTTTTCGTATGGGGAGAGGACCGTGTCCATGTTTGACCAAAGAGAGAGACCTCAAGCGCAAGACTATCAGTTCAGTCCGTGTTGCTTAGAGTCATCCCTCTTTGGTAGAGTCAAACATGGGAGCGTGAGGATGATATCCGATCGCCTTGTTTGACTCTTAAGGTGTAATATCTTCCTTATGCCTTACGCTTCGAATCCTTGCTTGCATGAATGATTGTATGATTGATTGGTAGTGGTAGATTACCTATGATAGAATAGCTTTTCCTTATATCTCTAGCCTCTTGATTAAATTCCGAGGACAGAATTCTTTTAAGGTGGGTAGAAAGTAATGTCCCAAATTCGTGATACGTATTTAGTGTACGTATACGTGTTTTGGACCCATATTTTGTTTAGTCATGATTAGTTATCTTGGTTTATTTTGCATTGGCTTGGTTTTGTTGGCATTGATAGTTCAATTGGTTTTAATGATTCATTGGTTTATTCTTGGGTTAGTGAGGCTTGGTTATTTCATGATTTATTTGGTTTAAATTGCTAGAGAAAGAGAGTTTATTGGCCTTGACTTGGTTCACCATGGTTTATCTTGGCTTGGTTTATTTTAGGTTTGACATGGAGAACCACCACCACCCTACCATAAATATCAAATTCCCCTCTCTCTCTACTCATTTATTTTCTTCATCTTCTTCCTCATTACTCTTTCCTCTCCACCATTAACACCCCACCAACCTAGGCAAGTTGCATCTTGCTATCACTTGAGGGCTACATTTTATTTGTCAAATAGCTTTATTAGCTCATTTTAAGCAACATTAGAACTTGGATTTTCTCCATTTGGAGCTTAGAATTTTGTAGATCTAGGATTGAAGTATTTTTGGATTTTGGTGGTTTTGATCTATAAAACTTGTTCATTTTTGTGTTTTGATTGTTCCATGTGGAAGAGAATTCAATTTTACACAAGTTAGAACCTTGGAAATCCAAATTTTGTTTTGTTTTGGTCAAGTTATGAAGATTGGAATTTTAGGGTTCTTGAGAGTTTCCTCTTGGCCTGGAGAAGAAGACCCCCCTCGGCCTGCACTCTTTAGCGCAGGGCTGACTTGTGCTCGGCCCCCTGGGCTGAACTATGCAACCACCCTCTCGGCCAGCGCTCCTTAGCGCTGGGCTGACCCGCGCTCGGCCCTCTGGGCCGAACCGTGCACCCTCCTGCGCAACCTGATCCCTACACGCTTGGATCCAGCGCAATCTGACCCTCGCACAATCCATCCTCTGCGCAATCCAACCTAGCGCAGTTGGCTCCAGCGCAATCCAACCTAGCGCACTTGGCTCTGGCGCAGTTCGACTCCAGCGCGCTTGGCTCCAGCGCAATCCAACCCTGCGCAACCTGTTCCTCTGAACCCCATGCGCAATCTAACCCTGGCGCAACCTGACCCTGGCTGCCCTGCGCAGTCTGGTCTTGGCACCTATTTGCATTATATTTTATTTCATCTTCTTTTAGTGCATGGTATTTCCTGTTTATATCCTTACGCCTTTTGACACGACATTGATATGAGCACGATGTGAGCATAGCATGGTTGATGTATTGAATTTGGTACGCAACTTAATAGTGACCCGTGGTGGTGCACTCCAGATAAGTGAATGGCATAGTTTATTGAGCGCCGTTGCGACGGCTCTATTGACATGATAATGTAATATTGACTTGGACACCGTGGGTGGCTTGTGAATGTATTGATAAATGAACAAGTGTATCTTGCATCATGTCTAGGGCATGGATCCCTGAGTACCACGGTCAGGGATACATATTGAAATAAACTAAGGTTAATGACTAGAATAATTCACTAGTCATGAAGAGATGTTCCCCAGTTACAGGTGATCCCGTTATTCCGGCCGCAAATGTTTGGACTTGTAGCCTGCCGACGAGTAGGGCACATTTCCAGCCCACTGTTATGTGGGGCACCTTCCATTGTTACTAAATAATTGAACTCTATTGTCACCCTAGTGTATTGTTCTCTCTCTGATTGTGGCTTTAATGATTGAACTCTCTGAATTGTCACTATAAAGTTCGTCTGGATAACCTGGATAGCTGCAGGGCCTGTAACTACTTGGAGCATCTCATTGCATCTTGCTAGTAACTAGGATTGTGATAACCCTAGTTAGTTAATATAGAAAGCCGTAGGCAATGATTGGCCGTGATTGATTGGATGGAGTCTAGTCGAGTATAGTATTGTCTAGAAGTGATTGATTGCAAGATTGTACCAGATTGATTGAATGATTGTCACTCCAGATTGTCACTATAATGATTGTACTCTATTGTCACTCTAGCGCATTGTACTCTTCATTGTCACTTTTATCATTGTACTCTCTATCCTTTTCACCTTAATGATTGTCATCTTTAGCAATAAATGATCAGAGACTAAGTTCTTTTCAGGCGAAGGGTTACAATCTCGGTCCTTGTTTGGGTTAAGGATTGTAAACTGATTTCCGGAATAGTACCTTCGTCTTCTCTTCATATATTGCCCAGCTATATTTATTTAGCATGATTCTCCAGCTGTCTTATGTCAATGATGCTTCTCTTAATTATTTTCTCTGATTGGGACAAGTGCATTGGTAGTGCACAAACCTCAATCTGTGTTACTTATTGTTTTCTTACATATTGAATGCTAATGATTTATTGGTTTTAGTCCTTAAGTGAAGCCTCCTTTGTGGCACTTGTTCTTTCTGGGGTCTGACCCAGCTAGTTTTGTATGGCCAGATACCGGAGCAGCACCAAAGGATCTCCCTGCTTTCCAGCCCGATGGTGGTCACCAGGCGTAACCAGGGCATCGAGTGGGTTTCTTTTTGTTCTCCCACTGTAATTTTGTAAATTATTCTTTTGAGGCGTTTAGCCGACGAGCAAGTGTTAGCTCGATTGTACTTACTTACTGTCTGCCTACGGGCTGTAACATGATTGACAAGCCCCGGGGGTTGATCATGTATGACTAAACTCTTGCTAGTCCTAACATTTTGTAACGACTAGCTTCATGATCATTCCGAATATGTAATGTATGGGACGTCTTACTATTGTGTATTTGGTGGTCTGACATCTTGTAACTATTATTAGTTTATTGAGATTGAGACAATAGGCTATTTTATGACCTTAAGAGACTGATGGATTGTAGTAAAACCCTCACATATCTAGACAGCCGTAACCGTATAGCGGTGTGGATTCCATTCCGTTATACGTAGCTGGCTATGTCTACCCCTGCTCTCCAGTATTCTGGTTCTGGGGCGTGACATGAATCTTCCTATGCCATTCACATGTCTATATTTTACTCTGACTCACTAGTCACTGCTAGTTCTCTATTTATAGTAGATATTTTCTTACAGTTATCTCCTTTACTT
Source organism: Iris pallida (assembly GCA_029216955.1). Classification (NCBI taxonomy): domain Eukaryota; kingdom Viridiplantae; phylum Streptophyta; class Magnoliopsida; order Asparagales; family Iridaceae; genus Iris; species Iris pallida. Next base: position 5,680,107 of record JANAVB010013397.1, on the reverse strand, counting down.
CATATATTTCTCTTTTCAGCGTTTCATGTATCTTTCTCTATTGCATGCATTATTCTTCCTAACTTGATATGAACTGCGTGAGATGTATTGTGCTCGTTCCTATCCTGATTGGACCTGTTGAAAATATTACAGAGGATGAGGATGAGGCCCTATGTACCACCTATTACGGAGCAGGCTTAGACGAGACCTGCGACCTGGTTCCTCTAGAGGACCCAGCTGCAGTACAGGATGCTACTCCCATAGTCTAGGCTAGATAGCTAGGCTTTATCTTTTTCAGCATTGTTTCTTCGACTTTCAGTTTTTGTTCTGAGGTGTTGTATATATTTAGAAACTTGTATTGAGCTAGATGTTTCTTGAGTTGTTATATTAGACACTTAGACTCTCTGGTTGTATTTATGTGGATCCTTTCATTTCAGTATTTATCTATCTATCTTTCTATCTTGTTATTCTGCCTTAGATGTGATTGAGACTGTATATTGCTATGTCACCTCTATTCGGAGTGTATATACTGTACAGGTACCTTTATATTGTTAGATGATTGACCTAGGATAGCGTTCTACCGCCGACACTGCGGCGTAGACTGGGCGTTGTTACGTTCTCTTACCCTAACAGTGGGTGCGGGTCGTGACACATTTTTAGTGGTAGCCCATGCAGGTCGAGTTTATGTAGTGGTATTCGAACTAGAGTATCACTACAGCCTGCAGTAGTATTAAGATATTTTTGGAGGTACTCAATCACATTAGGAAAAACTCTTTTTCAGATTCCGTATATCTACATTTTGCTGCTTATTGTCTCCCTTGAATATAACTGTCCTCCCTTGCTATTTCGACTCATTCTCAGTAATTGTTTCTTTGATCTGTCTCCAGGATGGTTAAGACGAGATCACATCGCCAGGGCCAGGGGGACGCCGATGAGAGGTCTGCCACCTCTCATACTCAGCAGCCAGCCCCTGGTACCGCAACCCCAGTCATGCCAACTGGGGTAGGCGTTTCAGCTGCGTTCGGAGGAGCCCCTCCACCTGTAACACATGGGCGAGTCCGGTGAATCCAGAGGTGCTTCAGCAACAGTAGCCACCTTCGGGGACAATTGACGCAATTCAGCTGTTCACGTTCTTTCGGCAGTTCATGGAGGGCCAGCAACAGCAGCAGTAGAGGCAGACATCAGAGATTAGTCGGGGCATTGATCTGGCCCTGACTACAGTAGAGAGAGTAGTAGCTCAGCCAGCGGCAGTCCAGCAGCCACACCCTCCGAAGGAGAAGGTCATCCAGGATTTTCAGAAGATGCACCCGAGGGACTTCCGAGGGACAGAAGGGATCCTGTATGCCGACGAGTGGATCGAGCACATGGAGGAGATATTCAGATTGGCTGAGATCCCGGCGAGGCTCCTGATAGAGGCAGCGGCCAGCATGATGCAGGATCTGGCCCGTACATGGTACCAGGCCGACCCGAGGATTGGTACTGCAGGACAGACTTGGGCAGCATTCAAGAAGCTATTCTAGGAGAAGTTCTTCCCGGATGCAGCGCTAGGAGCCCTCGAGACCCAGTTCGATGCCCTAGTCCATGGGAGCCAGTCCGTGGAGGAGTACGCAGGAGAGTTCTGCCGCCTGGGCAGATTTGTAGAGGGATTGTCCGAGGCGACGAAAGACCGCAGGTTACGGAAGGGATTGGTAAAGGAGGTTAAGTCCTATACCAAGAGTGCTCGCAGCGCTACCTATAAGGAGATCCTAGTGGATGCATTAGCCACAGAGGATGATCTTGAGCTTAGGCTCAAGAGGGAACGAGTCATCCAGGGAGCTAGTGGTAGCGGAGGACCGGCCAAGAAGCCGCACGTTCTGCATCAGTTTCAGCAGCAGTTCCAGGGTCAGGGCCATCAGCAGGGACAGCAGCATGCCAGATAGCGTCAGGCACCCAGATAACAGACAGTCAGTTGGCCCTACTGCAAGAAGCCGAGGCATGGATGGGGTGAGTGCAGGAAGAGGCTGGGCAGGTGCCTACTATATGGAGCAGCGGACCACCAGCTGAGGGAGTGTTCCCAGTACATAGGCAGAGTAGCACACGGAGCAGCACCAGGAGGAGGAGCCAAGGCTCCGATAGGTCAGCAGCGGGGACCATTATAGACACAACAGCAGAGATTTGTGCAGTATCAGCATCAGGCTGGAGGAGGCCAGCAGGGACGAGCTTACGCCATGACAGTCGAGGATGCTGAGGCAGTGAGAGAGGTGCTTGCAGGTTCTGTTCTTTTCGATTCCATTCCCACCTTGGCTCATTATATCTATCTTGAAATTCAATTCCATTTGTTCTTATCTGCTTCCGTATTTGTTGATAAGTTTTGATCTGGCATTTTTTTCGATTTGGTTTTCTTCCGAGATAAGTCGTATGGGCTAGGTCGCCTAAGTTATGGGATCTAGAGTCTTCTATAGTTATGTTAGCTGGCATAGTGAGGACACATAGTCAGATTTGGATGTATTTCTTGGGTGTGAAAATTTAAAGTTTTCGCAGCCAAGCATGCGGCAATGCAAAAATTTTAAATACCATAATTCTAGAGGTATGTACCTTAGTCGAGGGCTCTGTGATTATCATAGCCTTGCTCACTAGCATGACAAAGATTCTGAGTAACATGATTTTGGACAGACGCATATGATTATCAGACTGTGTGAATTGAGACTTGATTGTGGGGTGTTTGACCTAGAAGGATTACACCATTTTAATTTCGAGGACGAAATTTTTCTAAGGAGGGTAGACTTTTAACATCCAGTTTTTCAAATGAGGGTAATTTTGAAATTTTATAATTATAATCATTTAATAAGGATATTTAAATCATATTGTGTTTTTTGGTGATTTTTAATCTTTTTAAAACTATTTAAAACAGTAAATTATGATTTTTGTGGTTAACTAGTTAAACCCTAGAATTGCTAAGCCTAATGACTAACCATGACCAAGGGAGCATAGTCGTGTGATTAGGATGACTAATTACTAGTTTTTAGTCTAAGGGTATTTTGGTCATTAGTGATTATTTTGAATTTATTATTTTAATTAATTGGTTATTTGATTTTTGACTTAAACTAGTTGAGACTTGTAGACCAGCCTAGAAGCTAACCATAGTTGGTGACCCTAGTCTAACTCAAGTTAACCTACTTTTAGTCATTAGAATTTAGTTTTAAGGTAGGGATGATTAGTTGAGAGAAATTAGTCCATGACTAGTGACTTAAGTCAATGACTTATGACTTACCAATTTAAAGACTAGTGATTAAGCCATAGGCCCATGACTTAAGCCCAAAACCAATTCTAACCCAACCATGGCAGCCACTATTAGGGTTTCCCCTTGCCTATAAGTAAACTCTTAGGGTGTTCTTGCCTCTTTTTAAGTTTGCCCTAATTTTGGAGGAGTGGTATTTTTCGCATTGCTCTAAAATCCCATTTTATTCATTTTAACTCCTTTTTGACCGTGGTCTTTTGCAATAGGATCTAATTTATGTTTATTTACTGGTTTTGGAGGATCACCTCAGTTTGTGTGCCATTTGGAGAATTGGAGTTGCCATTTGGAATCTCCTCTTTGAAGCTTTTCTTGAGTTTTGATAGTCAATAGGTAAACTATCTAAACCCTTGTATTCTTCCTGATTTCTTTGCATATAAGGTTAGGTTTAAGGGTTACCTAATTGTCCACGATATTTGGGCACAATTTGGGTCCATTTCGTGTCCATATCGGACACGTATCGTATTGGTAATGTAGGTGTTTGTAGAAATGCCACATAGGAATCGATTTTCGTATTTTTGAAAAGTGATTGCATGGATTTGTAGATCTAGGTGAGTGTATTAATTTTTGTGAATGTGGTATGGCATTTTGTGTCCATTTGTGTCGTATTTTTCCACTTGGACACGCAGTACGAGCCCGTAGGCCGTGTCCTAAATCTCGGGGCCTGTATCTCAGGATACAGGACACGTCGTGTCCTGAATTTTTGGGGGAAGCATGGGGCAATGTCTGCCACCAAGCTCCCAAAATTTGGGAACGTCTCGTGGTGTACACGTGGAGATATTCCACTTGCACTGGCCGTGCGATGTCGCACGCGGGCGGCTGTCCGCGTGCACAGGCACGGCTGACACGTGAATCGTGTCCTATCTGTGTGTCATGTGGACACGTTGCAAGGTGACACAGTCCTAGACCTACCCTAGGCGCACCTCTGGACACGATCACGAGTCGTGTCGTGTCGTGTTTCGCGTGTTAAACGCGCGTGCACGCGTGCACGGCGATTATTTGTGCACTGTCGGGTATTGTGTTTGTGTGTTATTTTGGACACGAATACACTCTCTATTGTCCTCACATGTATATCATTATTTACCAACTTGTTATTCGTGATTTTAATGGTTTATTGAATTCGAAATTCTGAATTTCCCGTTTGCACTGAAACCGACTGATACCAACTGTTCATATTTCTAAAACTCAAATTTCATTCTTTAAACTGATGTTTATGATGAATAATGGTTCACCTACATGTTAAGTAATAATATACATGATTATTTGTGGTTTTTAGATGTAATTTTGGGATCGAATTATCGAATTCCCCTTTGTATACTGTTATTACACTGATACAATATGGCTGATGTGTTTTCTGATTTGATTTCATCTTTTTTTTCCTGTTTTGTGATGTTTGAATAATTAAATTAGTTCATCTACACATTGGTTAACTAATGAAGGATTGATAGGTTAATTTTTATTGTGTACAATGGGTTTTGTGTTTTGGATTAGGGGGGATTTCCTATCACTGTTTCAGAAAACTGAAACCAAATTCCTGATTTCTCCTCACACCCCTACATCCTAATCACTCATACACACAATCTACACACATCACTGAATTCCTAACTAACCCTCACTTTGCCTCTACACTGTCACACAAACTGAAAATTACTCACACATATGAGTTTAACTCAACACATACACACACATTCAGAATTTCCCTCACACTCACTTTATTACCTACTAGCATATGTTATTCCCTCACACCCAAGTCCGCACATTTTTCCACATCACTGATTTCCAGGTTTACTCCTCGCAACACTCACATACATTGCCACACATATTGGTTCACTATTTACACTCTCACACATATGTCACAGTCCACACATTCTGAAATTTCCCTCACACCCTTCTCATGCACACACACCCACACAACCCTCAACCTATCACTGTCTTCTTCACCCTCACACACACATATTATATATCCCTTTATGTATATATATATATATATATAAATTATATATATATATATATATGTGTGTGTGTGTGTGTGTGTGTGTGTGTGTGTGTGTGTGTGTGTGTGTGTATTTACATATATATGTATATGTGGGTAAATAGTTATACTAGTGTATATGTGAAATATGTAGTGGGTTGTGAGGTAGGATTTCATTAGCCTATTGTATTTGGCCCATGGCCTAGGTAGTTGGCCTATGGCACGTGGTGTGATACACTTGTGTATCACTAGGCTAGGTGACTTGTATGGTATTTAGTTAGTTGACCTAGAATTGACTGGTTAAGCCTAGGGTTGACCAACCTAGACTAGTTTGACCAAGTTTAACCTTGTTTGACCTAATTAGACTAGAATTGACCTAGTTTGACTGTTAGGGTTGACTAGAGTTGACCAAAGGTTGACTTTAGCCTAGATTGACCCCAAACTTCATGTAGATGCATTGTAGCAGTCTATTTCATTATTTTAGACATGTTGTAACTTGTGTTGCTCTGATTAGGAGACAGACACCTCTCCTCAGGCAGCACACCCTCTTCGGACATTCAGTTATCAGGCGAGTACATTCTCTGACCGTTTCATACTTGTCAGGATTTATATTCTTGCTCTAGATTACTTTAATTGATGCTGACACATTGGTAGCATGGATTGGTACTATATGGATCTTTTCATGAGATGTTATCTCCCTCGGAAGCATCAGATACTGCATGTTTTGTGCGTTTCACGAATCATCACGTATCTCTATGCTTCTCCTGATTCACGAATCGCTTGTGACACATGTACTCTCATGTTCACAGAGCCATCATGAATCACCTTCACGTATCACTTATTTTATGAGCCATGTGAAGTTTCACGAATCTTAACATAACTTGAACAGATCCTTGTGTATTGATTGGGGATGGAGGAGTAGAAATAGCATGTGAATAATATCCAAGTAGCTGTAGTCATGAATCACTCTTAGCTGTAGTCATGAATCTTCCTATGCCATTCACATGTCTATATTTTACTCTGACTCACTAGTCATTGCTAGTTCTCTATTTATAGTAGATATTACCTTACAGTTATCTCCTTTACTTCATATATTTCTCTTTTCAGCGTTTTATGTATCTTACTTTATTGCATGCTTTATTCTTCCTAACTTGATATGAACTGCGTGAGATGTATTGTGCTCGTTCCTGTCCTGACTGGACCTGTTGAAAATATTATAGAGGATGAGGATGAGGCCCTATGTACCACCTATTACGGAGCAGGCTTAGACGACACCTGCGACCTGGTTCCTCTGGAGGACCCAGCTGCAGTACAGGATGCTACTCCCATAGTCTAGGCTAGATAGCTAGACTTTATCTTTTTCAGCATTGTTTATTCGACTTTCAGTTTTTGTTCTGAGATGTTGTATATATTTAGAGACTTGTATTGAGCTGGATGTTTCTTGAGTTGTTATCTTAGATACTTAGACTCTCTAGTTGTATTTATGTGGATCCTTTCATTTCAGTATTTATCTATCTATCTTTCTATCTTATCATTCTACCTTAGATGTGATTGAGACTGTATATTGCTATGTCACCTCCATTCGGAGTGAATATACTGTACAGGTACCTTTATATTTTTAGATGATTGACCTAGGATAACGTTCTACTGCAGACACTACGGCGTAGGCTGGGCGTTGTTACGTTCTCGTACCCTCACAGTGGGTACGGGTCGTGACAGAAGCTGATCATGTTTGATGTCTTCACTTCTGCAAGTGGAACAGCTTTCGCCCATTTGGAGAAGTAGTCCGTAATGGCGAGTATGAAGCGGTGTCCTCTGGACGAAGGCGGGGTGATTGGACCGATGATATCCATTCCCTATGCATCAAATGGCAGGATGCCACCGTCGGATGTAGGAAATCGGATAGTTAGTGTATGAAATCTGCGTGGACTTGACAAGCTTTACACTTTCTTGCATAGTCTATCGCATCGGCTACCATCATGGGCCAGTAATAGTCCATCCGGCGAAGGCGGTCTTGTAATTTTAGGCAAGGTTGATGGAGCCCGCAAACGCCATCGTGAGCTTCGCGTACGGCTTCTTTGGCTTCTGTATTTGACAAACACCGGAGCAGCAGCCCATCATAGGATCGCCGATACAGCATTTTTGTCACTGTATCGTAGAAGAATCTGAGAGAACATCTTCTGATAGAAGTGGCTTCTTTCAGATTTTTCGGCAAGATGCTATAGACTATGAAGTCAATAAATGGAAGTCTCCAGTCCTGTGTTTCGTCGACCGCCAGGGCAGAGTAACTCACAGCAAATTGCACGCTGTTCTTAGGACAAACCAATTCATGGCCTATTACGTCAACCAAATGATGAGTATGATTTGGAACCGCCAGAGAGGCTGCAAGTCCTGCTAGGGCATCGACTTCAATATTCCGGGGTCTTGGAACATGTTCTATGAAGAACCCTTTCAGGGACGTGATGATAGCGATTGCTATCTGATGATAGGGGATCATGTCTTCATGGCGAACTTCATATGAACCCCAGATCTGATTGACGATTAACTGTGAATCGCCATATGCTTCAAGGTACTCTACCTCCAGTTCTTTTGCAAATCGGAGGCTAATAACGAAGGCGTTGTACTCAGCCATGTTGTTTGAACAAGGTTCCGTGAGTGAATATACCCGATTGATCACCAAGCTAGAGGGAGAAATTAGTACTACTCCGACCCCAATGACGATATTGCCTTTGGGTCCGGTTCTTGAAGCACCGTCGAAGAACATTCGCCAGACGGTATCATGGGAAGCCATATTTGAAATGGCAACCTCGTCTGGGATCTCTTCATATATTCTGGTTGACTCCAAACCTGGATGGGCCGCTAAGAAGTCTGCCAGAGCTTGACCTTTAACAGCCTTCTGCAGGACGAAGATCATGTCGTAGGGAGATAATAATATCACCCATGTAGCGAGGCGAGTGCTGAGTGCACCTGGTTTGGTCATGAGGACTCTAAGAGGGTTGACTCATGATATAACATAGATGGTCTGTCCTGTAACATAGTGTCGCGTCTTCTGAATAGCGAACACCAAAGCGAGACATTCCTTTTCTACGGCGGTGTATCTATGCTTAGGCCCTATCATCATTCGGCTGAGGTAATAGATAGCTTGTTCATGCCCTGCATTATTGTTTTGTGCTAGTAGAGCACCGAGGGAATGCTCCATTGCTCGCACATAGAGCAAAACCGGCTTTCCAACAACCGGGGCCACCAGGACTGGAGGATTCGAGAGATATTCTTTAATATTGTCAAAGGCACGTTGGCACTCCTCATCCCATAAGAAGGAGACGCCTTTCTTCATGAGGTGTGTGAACGGTTGGCATCGCCCGGAGAGGTTAGAGATAAACCTCCTGATCTAAGCTAGCCTCCCTTGAAGGCCTCGGAGTTCTCGAAGATTTCTCGGGGGACCTATCTCCATGATTCCCTTCGTCTTCTCAGGGTCTATATGGATTCTCTGGGCGGTAATGATAAAACCTAAGAACTTTCCGCTGGATACGCCCAAGAAGGATTTGGTAGGGTTCATCTTCAAGTTGTGTGCTTGCATTAGGTCGAATACTGTCCTCAGATCGTGCAGATGATCTTTCTTAGAGTGACTTTTGACGGCGATGTCGTCGACATAACATTCCACTGTCTTATGCAGGTGATCTCTGAAGATGACACTCATAGCTCGTTGATATGTGCTGCCGACATTCTTTCAACCAAAGGGCATGACTGTGTAACAGTACACGCCAATCGGCGTTCGGAATGACGTATGCTTTTCATCATCCAGAAATATCCTGATTCGGTTGTATCCTAAGAAGCCATCCATGAACGACATCTGCTCAAAGCCACATGTGTTGTCAATCATTATGTCCGTAATAGGGAGAGGGAACTCATTTTTAGGATATGCTTCATTCAAATTTCGGAAGTCGATGCAAATTCAGATCTTTCCATTCTTCTTGAGGACCGGTACTATGTTGGCTACCCAGTCTGGATATTGTTCCTTACGGATGAAGCCGTTGGCTATTAGTTTGTTGACCTCAGCTTCGATAGAATTCATGATGTCTGGACAGAACCGTCGTTGTTGTTGCTTGACCGACTTTGCGTCCGGATGAATGTTGAGCTTATGGAGTGCAACCTCGGGGTTTAGCCCTGGCATGTCTTTATAGCTCTAGGCGAATATGTCAATGTACTCTCTGACGAGTTGTAATAATGACTCATGTTCTTCGTCCGTCAGACTTTTGCTAACGAAGATTGGCTTTGGAGAGGATTCATCGCCGAGGTCAACTTGCATAACCTCATCTTCGGTAGGGGGATCTCTTTGTTCGAAATGCTTCTCCTATTGCGCATCTAGCTGTTGGACCCAAGGCTCTAACTCGAGAAGTTCGGGTACATCTTCGTCTTCTTTATAGGCGTTAGCAAATGCCATATTGACAGACCAAGCTTGCCTGAGTACATCCCCGATGCTGACATCTGAATCGAATGTGGGTGATCCGGTTGAATGTGAATGCCAGTCGCATTCCTCATCCGAGCTTTTAGAAGTTGTTGCAGGTGTAACATAGCCTAGACCACGTCTGGTCTTGCTGTAATAATCCCGTGGTTTTCCAGCCGGGACGGACAATTGCAAAGGTAATCGCCGGCCGGTGCCGTAGTTCAAGCCTGGTGTAGTCTCCATAGCATACCCCTGTTTTTGCATGAGGTACTTGGATCGGGAGCTATACAGATAAAGGGGCAGTCTCTCGGTGTCGGGTCCGAGATCGACTTCTTCTGGCCTGAAGGACTATTGACCATTCTTTCGGCCGAAGATGATTGGATGGTCCTCTCCCGGGACTATGAAGCAAGCGCCCTCCACGGGAGTAAGTTGGTTCGTGGTATAGACATTTGTCACTTGTGTGTGTAAGTTGGTGCCTATACCGTGTTTCATAACATACATTATACGGAGCTTGTTAAGCTCGAGATAGTTCAAAGATAGCCCTTTATTGATAAAATAAGGTATCTTTTCTGGTGGTATTACATCATCAACAGAAGGAACATCAGTGTGGGCAGCCACATATTTGGCTAGCTCTAACTCCTCTTCAGCCACCCCATGTATTAATGAAGATTGGAAGGATGACCTGGGCAGCTTGATCGTCAAGGACCCCACTGGTAGTGCAAGACGTGGGGTCGTTGGTGTGCTAGCGGTCCCTGGCTTAGCACTTGGTGCTGGACGTGGAGTCGTTGGCTCACTAGCAGTCCCTGGCTTAGCGCTTGACTGTCGACTCGTCTTGGGAAGATGAATGATCATCGGCTTAACAGAAGGATTGATCTCTTCTGATTGTTGTTGGCCGGCTCTTGGCAGCCTGATTGTCAGCGGCTCCACAGTGGGTCTCGGTGCTTGGCTAGACCTTGGAAGTCGGATAACCGTCTATTTCTTTTGTACGGTGAGCAACGGAAGACTAGTTGCTTCTTTACGCAGAATGGCTACAAGAGGTGCAGTTTTGCCCGATTTGCGGGCCTGGAGATGGATCTTCAAAGGTTCTTCTGATCCTATTGTAGCCTCCGTCTGCTCTTGAGCATCCTCTTTGATCAGGTGCCTTTTGGATTTCTTGTACAAGCAGGGATCAGAATAGTAGGATTTAACCCCTTTGAAGGGATCGATGTCGGCAAATTCTGTAATTACGAATCCGTGCTTGTCGACATATTTGAAGCACTGGTGCAATATGGAGGGCACGATCATATAATCATGTATCCACGGATGTTCCAGGAGAATGTTGTAGGACACGTCTGCGTCTATGACATAACAAGTTACTTCCGACTGAAGGTCGCCAATTTGGTATTTCAGACGAATCTTTCCAATAGGATAGCTTCTTCCGGAATTGAAACCGCTGATGGCGGTGCTGGTAGGTGTCAGCCGATGCATAGGGATGTACAGGAGGTGAAGCAAGCTCTTCGGAATGATGCCTATCGAAGAACAGGGAGCAATGTACATTCGATCCACCTTGATGTTGCCGACGTATCCAGTGTAATACAGAGGGCGATCGTACAGGTTAGTCTTGATGAGCATATCTTGCGAAGTGAACACGATGTTGGGCATTGCACCTGTACAAGTGCTGTCCTGGAGATCCGCTGGCGAGCTCTCCCCTGTAAGCTTGACTTGAGCCAAATAAGCGTCGGCATTCTGGAGTGCTTCGCTCAGTGCGACGCGAACATCCTTGGAGAGTCTCAAGAGCTCATATAATGACAATTTGGCTGGTGTGTTGGCCAATTGTGCCAGGATATCAAAATTGTAGGGCCTCTCCAGCCCCTGAGATGTGTCTTTATGGAGCGGCTTGTCAAAGCGGGTCTCCTTTGGCTTAGGCTTGTCAGCCGACGGAGGCTGAGAAGGTCCTGGGGCATCAGCAGTTGCCGGCTGACGTTCTTCAGCCGAGTTACCCGGTATGGGTTGAGATTGTGCGCCGGACCGGGTAACGATAGCTGTTGCTTCTTCGATACCGGCTGAGATTGTGTGGCAGGACTTAGTCTTCCCGCCCTTCTTCTTACCGGTAGGGAATGATGCTGCCTGAGTTACTTCAGGCACCAAGTCCGGGTGGACCCACATGACCTCCCATCTTGACGTGGTGAGGGGCACCAGCCCAGTCGTATGGTCTCGGGGAGGTAGAATATTAGTGACCTCTATTGTTTCCCGGGGGATGGGTACTACGCCATCTTGAGTCTTCGTTGGAGCGAAGCTGCCGAATTGGACTGACACCATGTTGGCAGCCACGGTTACCTCCTCAAAATCAATGGCCAGAGCCTTAGAATCGATAAGGTTCTGGATGTACCGCTTCAATTGGAAGCAGTCTTGAGTAGCGTGGTGGACGTAGCGGTGGAAGTGACAGTACTTCGGGCTCTCCATCTCTGCGGGTCGAGGTTCACGTCTCGGCGGAGGGAGTTGAATTCTATCTCTTTGCAAGAGCATGTCAAAGATGGGCTTGACATGGCTATCCTCGAAGGAGTAAGTCACCTGAGGCCACTGCTTCTCTGCTTGCTTTGGCTCAGGCTTCTGTGCTATATCGGCCACCATAGCCTGCTTGCCTTTGGTGTCTCGATTGTTAGAGGAACTGCCGCCATTGTTGTTGTTGGCATTAGGGCATTTGCCCTTATCCTCTCCATCCAAGATATGCAATCCCAGTTGACAAGCCTTCTTCAATTTGGCTTTTGCGCTAGTGGCGCTGATGATGAAGACCTTCCAGTCTTTAAATTAACTTTCGCCCATCCAGAGGCTGATTGTGGGGAGAAGCCTCTTCTGGCAAATCTCAATTAAAGAAGAGTCCGGATTACCGGAGGGCAACTTCATCGCGGTTTGGCAAAATCACTCAATGTAATTTTTTGTCAGCTTTTTCCCCTTGAACAACGTCCATGAGGGTTGACATTGTCACATCTTGTCCCACCTCATAGAACCTCTCCAGGAACATATGTTTGAAGCCGACGAAGGAATGGATGCAGTTATCCGGCAAGTTGCGGTACCAATCGAACGCGACCCCCTCTAATGCCCCAATAAACAACCTCATACGGATGGCGTCGTGATGCGGCAGATGGTCTGTTGTGACCTCGAAGTAGGTCATGTACTGGCTTGCAGACGGTAGCACCGCCGGTGGGAAGTACTGGTACAGGTGGAGGTGGAGGTGGAGGTGGAGCTCTAGAAACGACGAACGACTGGGATACAAACGATCCAATACCGTATATGCTGCCGCCTTTCCCTACTCCGACCGTATCTACCCATAGTTTGTTCCTATCCGTCAGCTGGCTAGGTCCAGCCCCCTCACCTCCCTCACCCCCCTCACCGACCCGACTCTCAAACTCCTCCTATATTATATAAACGTAAATAAATTTAGAGTTAATATAAAGACTCATAGTAATGTATCGATACCGATATCAATACTCATAGTAATGGGCCGATACCGATACTCATACTCATATAGTAATAGATCGACACTGATACTCACATAGGAATGGCCCGATACCGATACTCTAAGTATTGGACCATTCCTATTAGTGTCGGTATCGCAATTGAAATCGGTATCAGCCAATTACTATATGAGTATGGGGTACCGATATCGATACTCGGAGTCCGATCATCTACAATTATAAAAATGTAATACATATAAAGAATAAGAAGACTTATATAAGCTTTGGCGGCCCGCTCATCTACGAGCTTCCCATCTCTCTTGCGCTTGTGGGTATGCGCAAAGACTGTGGAGAAGTCGACGGTGTCCGGATCTCCGCCTTTCCCGGCGACCTCCTTGTGCTTGTACAATTAAACATAAATTAATACTCATTTTGTAGAGTTTAAGACTTAAAATTTGACAATTTAATAGAATACTCACCAATCGGAGTATGTGCTCCGAAGACGGGATCGAACCACCCGTGTGTTGACCAGCCTTAGTACGGGCAGCCTTCGCCTTCTCAGACTTGGCCAGATAGGCCAGGGTCTCCATTTTCTTCTTCATCTCCGCCCAGAAATCCGCTCTGAGCCACTCCTTGCACCCATGTTCTGATCCACTACCTCTCAGGCTCTCCAGCGCCTTCTGGTCGTGGATAATATCACGTATCCTTTTGCTGGATACGGCCTCCGGATGGCCTGGTCCCTATGCTCCGACCACCAGTACGATGCCTGCAAATAAGATAAATACACATGAATGAACAAATTTTTGATACATATTGTAAAGAAAGACCATTATACATACCCTCAGCGCGTCAAGCCAAATGAACCGCATCTCCGCCGGGATGTCGCCGAAGTTCAGGTACGGCCCATGGAAATTACGGCGAATCAAGTCACCAAGATCTCGCCCGACGCGGATCAGAAAAAACCTAAGATATGAAAACAATGTACGGCATCAGCTACTATGAAGAATATATGAATAAATATATGAATTTACAATAAACTAAAATACATATACTTACGTCTGCCCATCGGCCCACAGCTCCGGATGATGGACGTCGGCTGGGCGCTCCGGTAACGTTGGAGGATCTCCTACGTTTCGTCTGTAGACTCCGCGCTCGACCACCAAGTCCGGATATGGATTGGCCGCAATGGGAGCGGTCGTAGGGGTAGAAGCGGTCGGAGTGGTCGTAGGAGTAGTCGTCGGAGTATTGGCCGAAGGAGTAGCTCCCCGGACCGATAAATAGGCCGCGCCTGGAGATAACCCATCATGAACATCTAGGAACTCATCCTCGTCGACAGGTGGAAGGCCTGTACGCTCCAATGGAGCCGGACGTGAGCCAGACCCATGCTGCAAACGTCCACGTCTGCCTCCCGCCATAGGCAAATCTCAATCACGTCCACGTCCACGTCCACGCCCACGTCCGCCTCCCGCCATAGGCAAATCTAAAAATACATATATAATACACATTTTTTTCAATTTTGTATACTTCACACTTGCTATATGTAACCGAGATATGCATATGTTTTCGATACATAAAACCTAACTACTAATACATACACATTCCCTTCCTGTCTGAGACTTTGTCCCTGGATAAGCCCTCATACGTATACGGCCACCTGAGCATGATACTCAGTCCTAACTCGACTACTAGACACACACACACCCTGACACATGATACTATCTAATTTTTTACACTTTCTTAACCCGGATACTATCAAATGATTATGCACACAAACTGGAATCTTAGACGTCCTCTGCGTCCTCAGAAGGCCCCCTCTCTGACCCCCCCTCTACTTCCCTGCTTTTCATTCGACTCTCTTATATGATATCCATCTCAACCAAAGAGTAGAGAAGTGTAAAAATATTAATATTAACCAAGGATCGGTATCGGAATCGGTATCATCATGAATCTCATGGCTTGTCCTACCAGAGCATAATATAAAACGAAACGTGTAAATCAGAGCTTCACATTGTAATATTATGAATGTGAAGCTCTGCTTCACGTTTGGTTTTATATTATGCTCTATTAGAATAAGCTATGAGATTCATGGTGATACTAATTCCGATACTGATCCTTGGTTAATATTAATATTTTCACAATTCTCCACGCTTTGGTTGAGATGTATATCATATGATGTAGAATATGATGCCTCATGACCCGAATGAGAAGAAGGAGAGTAGGGAGGCTCACTCTATACACTCATCCGCCTACGATATACATTCTATACACTCTTACTTATGCAAGACTTTTGAGGTAATCAGCATTATACTAGATTTTCGAAAAGATCTATAACTCTGATAGGCCCAAAAGACTTGGAATAAGTAAATTTAATTTTCAACACTTACCTATCTTCTACTAAGATATCTTATATATATCCTTCTAGGATACTCACTCTATACCGATATCTTAAATTTGATTTTCAACACTTATCTACCTCCTAGACACCGCCTAGACGCCTAAGCGATCAATATCGATACTCATAGAAATAGTCTGATACCGATACCCAGAGGGTACATTGATACGACAATTGTTCTCATACAATATATACAGCCTTATTAATAAATACACAATTGTTCAACATTTATTCAAATAAAGTGGCTTCGTCGGAGATCGCGGGCTGCTCATCGTAGTTTGTGTGTATAATCATTTGAATGTTTCATCTTGTTGATTCAATAAAGTATTTGTTCTATTGTCCCGTGGAGCATGTCGATTTCGACAGAACCATGTAAAATAATATATGTTTGTGATTTATTATTGCTACTATTAGTTTCGTTAATTGTTTTTCTTATTTTACTCATTCCTTCTTGGTATTTTAATTTTTATTCTATCGTTATTGTTTGTCCATACTGATTTCCAACATAGATGTCTTCAACAATAGAAAAAAATCTTAATGCTTGTATGGGTACACTCAACAGTGCATGCGGCTTATATTTTCGTGACAGTTTAGTCAGGATATGTTAAGTACACTAAGGCCTCGTTTGGTACACTCAAGAGTGCATGCAGCTTAAATTTTCAAATTTTGTTGGATACTAAAATTTGTTTACACATGCACAAATCGACATGGTTGGACGAACATGACACGAAGATAAGGACATTTAAAACTTGGCTTTTGTTTACGGAAAATCATTATAAATTTGACTTTACAAATCCTTGATATTTAACAAGTATTGTATTTACATCCAAGTCCTAATTGTCCTGGTTAACTTTTGAAAGTAAGGGGGTGCTAAGAAGGCAATTTTTTTTTAATCTTTTTGATAAGCTTAAGAAATACATAAACTTACCTTATCTATATGTATACATATACTTTACCTACATATGTTATATATACCCTATAGCCTAATATTACCCTTTTAACTATGTGTTTACATGATTATAGGTATCACCTACCTATCTATCTATGTTATCTATATATTAGGTACTACCTTAGTAGGGTAACTCTATAACCTATCATCCTAGTTGTAGGTATTAGCGTATACCCTATAATATTGGTAATACACTATTACCTACATGACACATCATGACATTACCTACCCCTATATAGGTATACCTAATTATCCTCACATGTAGGTAAATCTCTAGAATACCTATCAACTATTCTATTTCGAAATTCCTTAACACTAACACTTCAAACGTGTGTGTCACTGTAACACACACGCTCTCCTAAAATCTTATAGGCCAAATAGCCAATGGCCTTTGCCAAGATACTTGCTTGTGCCAAGATACTGGTCTAAAACATTGGCCTATGGCCAGTATGGCCCAAAAATAGAGCCGAACTTGGCTCTTTCCTGCTGCAGAGAACCAAACCTATGCTGCTAGATGCAACACATAGGGCCACTCATTTAGGAACTTTACTGATACGAGATTCCTTAGTGTCACATGTACACACACACACACTTGAATAGATGGCACTCTCACCTATAGACACTAACACAAGCACACACTGCCAAGCCTATGATACAACTATGTATGGGCTTCACAACACCCCCACACCACTCCATATCAGTCAACAACACTCTCTAAAACAAAGCAGCTACTCTAATCGAGCCCTCCTCTTATAGGATTGATACACTAATGGTCTCTCACAAGATTAACTCCCAAAACATCTTTCTATCTAATACTCACATAAAAACTAAGGGGGCACTGATTTTACTGATACACTAAGCAATATTACACTGATTGAATCCTTCACCCTCTAATACTTCACTCACTGTCAAAGACAGTGAGCCCACGAAGTCTAAAAGCCTATGGCCAATGGCCAACATCAGTACAACTGATGTTGCACTCCCATCTTCACTTTCTTGCTTTTACTCACATATCCTTCACCTAATACCCTACTCCACATGACCAAGTCTCCTCATTACTCGAGCAATTTGCATAGGCATACCAAGCCTGTGCCCAACCTGGAACCCCTTTCACTATTTGAATTCCCTTTATAACTGATTCCCTCTCTCTTCTAGCTCATATAGAAATCCATATTCCTAAAACTTACCTGTCATATTACCTCTGATAACAACTCATACCCATATATATATATATATATATATATATATATAGGCACTCATTTAGGTGGACACCCACATTAACTGATGTTCTCTCCTCCTTATATTTCTTGTTGCTACCTTGCTTATGAAGGGACCCGACCTGTAGAAGAATAAAGGCGGCCATGAACAGGCAATCTACTACCTCAGCCGCACAATGGTAGGTGCAGAGCACAGATACACACCGGTGGAGAAGGAATGCCTTGTACTAGTATTTGCCATCCAGAAGACACGTCACTATGTGTCTGGGCAGACTATCCACATTATATCTAAAGTCAACCCTCTCAGAATACTCATGACTAAACTGGGCTCTCTCAATTCCCGTTTAGCTATATGGGCAATGTTGTTGACTCCATACGATATGATCTTCGTTCCTCAAAAGGCAGTAAAAGGCTAAGCATTAGCTGATTTTCTAGCAGCTCATCCGGTACCGGAGTCGTCCAAACTCTATGACAAAATCCCCGACGAAGTGGTGGAGTCTAACACTGCAACTGAAGAAATCCCTATTTGGCGAATGTTCTTTGACGGCGCATCAAGAACAGGGCCCAAAGGAAATATCATGGCTGGAGTAGGTGTCGTGCTCGTGTCACCTGATCATCTGGTTATACACCGTGCATATTCTCTCGTAGAACCATGCACCAACAATGTGACCGAATATAATGCTTTATTAATCGGCCTACAACTGACGAAGCAACTGGGAGTTGACTATCTGGAAGCTTACGACGATTCCAAGCTAATAGTTAGTTAGGTCCGAGGGGATTATGAAGTTTGTCAAGAAGATCTCATCCCCTACCATAGAGCAACAATCGAGCTGACGTCTACTTTCGCTGGGTTCTTCATCCAGCACGCGCCTCGACTACAAAATATAGAAGCAGTTGCTCTAGCCGGTCTCGCTGCTTCCTTGACCGTTCCAACCAATACTCAGCAGTCGATCATAGTGTCTGGTCGAGAACTATTTTGTGTAAAAAATGCCTTGCATATTCATCACAGTTATGTAGCAGAAACAAACGTCAATGTCAAAGACTGGAGATTTCTCTTCATAGATTACGCTGTCTATGGAACCCTCCCCGAGGACCCGAAGGAAGCAGTATCCATCCAAAGGCGATCCCTCAGATTTTACTACGACTAAGCTACCAAGATGCTGTACCGACGCTCTTACGACGGGCTACTGTTACGATGCTTATCAGACAAAGAAGCCAAACATGCACTCCGGGAGGCTCACGATGGAGTTTGTGGTACACAACAACAAGGTCCCAAATTACAAGATTACCTTAAACGAATGGGTTATTACTTGCCCACAATGATAGCAGATGCTGTTGAATATGCAAAGAAGTGTAGAGCTTGTCAGTTCTACGCCGATTTCATTCATCAACCTTCGGAGTTTCTACACCCGATGGCAGCATCTTGGCAATTTGAAGCCTGGGGCATGGACGTCATAGGACCAGCCCACCATCCTCCAAAGGACATCGGTTCATCCTAGCCATAACCGATTACTTCTCCAAATAGGCGGAAGCTATACCGCTCACGGAAGTAAAGACGTCAAATGTGATCAGTTTCATCAAACATCACGTCATCTACCGCTTCGGCCTACCTCGCAAGATCATCCACGCTAATGGTCCACAGTTCGCAAGCCATGCCTTCCATCGGTTCTGCGATAAGAATCGAATCTAGAAAGTAGCCTCTACTGCCTACAATCCAGCGTCTAACGGGCTAGCAGAAGCCTTCAACAAAACCATTATAAAACTTCTCAAGAAGTTTGTGTCTTCAAACAAGCGCGATTGGAATGAGAAGCTCGGTGAATGTCTATGGGCCTATCGTACAATGGTCCGGACTCCAACGGGCAGTACGCCATTCTATCTGGTTTATAGGAGCAAAGCAGTTCTTCTCCTAGAAATTCAGATTCCTTCTGTTCGAGTAGCCCTAGCCAGCGAGCTGACAACTGAAGAAAGCTATCGTCTGCGACTCCAGGAGCTCGAAGCGCTAGACGAAAAACACTTGTTAGCTCAACAGCACATTGAGCTATACCAAGCACGCCTTTCCAGAGCTTTCAACAAAAAGGTGAAGGAAAGAATCTTCCAAGCCGACGATCTGGTATTAGCAGTGAGAAGACCAATGGTCATGACGTACAAAATAAAAGAAAAATTCCAGCCTAAATGGAAAGGTCCTTTCGTCATAGAATCGGTGTATTCTAACGGTACATACCGGCTGACCAAGCATGATGGTGATTTGCTCATGATGCCTATCAATGGCAAGTTCCTGAAGAAATACTATGTGTAACCTCTTTTACATAATGTTCACATATGTTCAGTCATGTAAATGTAAAGTGCGATATTTATATGATTCAAAAAAAACTATCTAACTATTATCCGTATTTCAAAAGTCTTGAATATGCCCTGGATAATAGGTCCTCTAAATATTTCTCCAGTAGAATCATTCCCGTTTTTTGACTCTGTCCAAACTCGGTTTGACAAAAACAAGTCACGTCCCCAATACCTCTTAATTGTTTTCTGATAATTATTTCCCCAGTGGAATGATTAAATGTTTTTTGCCACGTCCATATAACCTCTGAGCAAAGCATTCATCAAGGATAATCACGTCCCTATTACCTCTGAATTGTCTACTCCTCCCTAATGCTATACATGTTTCCACGTCCATATTACCTCTAGTCAGATATAGAACATCCTCTGCTATTACGTCCATATTACCTCTACTAGCAGCTTCATTCAACTTATTATCTATATTCGAATCATTCGAATATAAAACGGATAATAGGTCCACATCAAAAATTTCCCAGCGGAATATCCACCAGAAATATCCTTGCTACGTCCACATTACCTCTAGCATCGATATTTCACAAAACTACATTCATTTTTGAAAAGATTCTTTATTTTGTACTTAAACGTCTATCAAAAGACGAAAAATGGTACAAGGGCCATGACGGCCAAAAAAAAAAAGAAGTTACAAAATCTACAGGATACACAGGCGACTGATGTTGTCCCTCAGAGCTGTAATCTCAGCCTCGGACTTCACAGCAGCTCGACGTCGTGCCTCTTCCTGACGAGCGGCTTCATCTTCAAAGAGGATCAGACTCTGATGCTCCATCTCCAACTTTGCCAGATGTTCTTCTAAACGGGCAGAAGTGGTGGCAGTCATGGTAGCCTGGGATAAATAATCTTCCTATTTAGATGTCGCCGCCCTCAAGTCGGCTTCCAGCTGGGCAATCTCGTTCCTGATCTGCACAATATGATTGTGCTTCTTAGTGATTTGCGCAGCCAGTCTGTTCTTCGCGGCAGTACGGGCCTCACTCGTAGCATTGAACTTGCTATACTGGTCAGCCAGCTCCCCAATCTCCTGGACAAGGGCATCCTTTCTTGCCTGGAAGGTAGCCTTCTCCTCCGTAAGAGCTGTCATCAAAGCGTCGTCCTCTGCATGGAACACTGACGTCG
Organism: Iris pallida; assembly: GCA_029216955.1. Lineage (NCBI taxonomy): Eukaryota > Viridiplantae > Streptophyta > Magnoliopsida > Asparagales > Iridaceae > Iris > Iris pallida. The sequence continues at coordinate 5,658,981 of JANAVB010013397.1, read as the reverse complement.
GACTACGCTGTTTGATGTCTCAGAACCTGGCCACCTGACCCTCCAGGTCATTCAGGACCTTCCTCAGAGTGTTGGCCCGCTCTTCATAGCAAGCTATGCTCTCGAGGGCCGCCACTTGGCACTCTGCAACAGCCTTTACAGGGCCGAAGGCGACATTCCAATTCAGGACCCCAGGAAGCTTCACTTTCAATACGGAGTAGAAAGCTTTGACAACTTCCTGGGCTATCTCTTCATCCTCGGTAGAGGTCGTAGGGGAAGAGGCTTGAAAGTTTCCTCCACTTCAGGAAGGGACACCTGACAAAAAGCCAAACTTGACAAGAAAATCCGTTCTACCAAAAAACCACTCCTGATTATCATGTGTCACGTCCATATTACCTCTGATACCAATAATCTTCCGACTTGACGCCTGTACCCAACCCGGGATAAAAGATACGATGTCAAGATCGCAAAACCTATCATGACCATGTTACCTCTGTTGGGTTTTGTTTCAAATCTATCACCCGCACCACCGGTGTGTCAAAGGGTAATAGGTCCACGAAAGTATCATTCCAATCTATTTGCTCGTATCACCGTATGCACGAAAGGGCAATAGGTCCAAACAAAAAGAAGAGAGGGGGGTTCCCCAGCGGGATTCCCTTTACACAAATACGGTATTTGGCTCTCTAATACATGTACCACAGATACCACAAGCAAAGAATAGAGCGAATGTACTCTGTTTATTCAAAATCAGTTACATTCATAGGACTACATCTCATGAGCAAAATAAAAGGTTCTTCATCTCTTCATCTGGATAAAAAGTAAAAGATTATATTGATGTCGAAAAAAAGGAAAATTTGCTACTCATCAGCAACACATAGCTTGGTCAGCTTGGCAGCACCACGCTTTCGTCGAAAAGTAGTTTTATGGCCCTCGAAGGAGGTCATGTTTTACTGCTGAGCAAGCAAACAAGGCTGTTGAACCTTCAAAAAACTACACGAAGGAGGGCAAATATGACATGATAAAACATCTACAAATTGTGATCTTCTCTCCTCTATGTTACAGACGTCGTGGGACCATTTCTCCAAGAGACTATGCCTTCAAAACAACATCTCTATTATTGCTTTTTCCAACTTGAAGAACTGTGAAAGCAAAACTTTCATGATGACGCCCAACTACCGTTCGACTCTTCGATGTATAAAGGTTCTTCCTACCATCTGAGGAAAACCCTTCCAAAATACGAAGAGTCCTGAGCTCTCTGATGTGCGTGTCAAGTGTTGCATCTTCACTATGCCCAGAATCGTCGATACCGGTCCTGGAGAAATTTGCTAGCCAAATCCCTACAGAACATGAAAAGAGGCAGAAAGAAAGTCAGACTCAGGAAACTGCAGAAAAAAAAAAACTAAGTCCTGAAGACTCCCATGCGCCCAAAGGGAAATGCGCCCAAAACAAGACATGTGGGCGCATAACACTCGGACAGTACGTGGGCGCATAACATGCCACTGCTTAGAGGGCGCATAACATGGCAACACGTGGGCGCATAGCACACCACAGTGTTGGCGCATGACTTCTGTGGGTGCATAATGATGCTCACAGAAGTATGTTGCCTTAGGCGCAAGCGCCCGAACAGAAGAAAAGTTCGACCGTCGCAAATTAACGCTTGAGACTTTATTTTTTGAAGCATGCCCTCACCCAGAATCGAGTCCTGGACTGCCAAGGACGCTGCCGCAGGAGGAGAGTCACTTGGCGCAGCCCCCTTGCCCTTCGCGGATCTCTTGACGACCTTGGAAGACATGGTTCTCAAAGAAAAAAGACGAAGAGTATTCTGAAAAAATTCAAAGAGAAGGAAATAATTAACTTTCTCTCTCCTTCAGGGCCTATTTATAGGCACGGGCCACTTCCTATGTGCCCACTTGCTGTATGCGCCCATACGCCCATTGCGTTGTATACGCCCACAATGGCCTATGCGCCCACGTAAAGAATCAGCTTCCAGCACACTATGCGACTGTCACTTGCTGACGTGGACGACGCATGAAGAATGGACCGCTTTAAATTCCGTTTCGATGAATTTGTCAGTTCGAATTTCGAGAAAGATCTTAACAGTCGTATCTCTCTGACAGGCTGACAAATACTATACGACCAAATGAGAGAGCCGTGCTATGCGCCCATTGCATCACGAGAAGATGATCTATGCTTCCTTCAAAGTATTTCGAACTTGATTCAAGTATCGAAAACTTTGAAGGGGGTCTTGTAGAAGCATGAAAAATTTTCAGCAAATGAAGCCCCATGCGTCCAAGCGAGTAAAGCTCCATGCGCCCAAGTCAGTGAAGCTCCATACGCCCAGTCAGTGGAGCTCGATGCACCCAGTCAGTGAAGCTCTATGCGCCAGTCAATGAAGCTCCATGCTCCCTGTCAGTGAAGCTTCATGCGCCCAGCTAGTGAAGTTTCATGCGCCCAAGACTAGCTCTCCCAAAATTAGGGCGCATAGCCTGAGACATGGCTATACGCCCAAGCCTGACTCAGTCAAAGATATGATCAAAATGTACACCGAAGCGCACGGCCACGTCAGTCTCCACGAGCAGTCGTGCACCGAAGCATGCGGCCACGTCAACGCCACGACCAACCCACGATCTTGCAGCCTGTATGCGCCTACAATCTATGTACCGAAAGCAGGACTATGTGCCCACATAGAAACTAGCGTGTTTCCTCATGTGGGCGCATAACATCATTCCAGCCCAAGAACGACTATAAAAGGGGGGCCACATCCCTCTTCAAAACACAGAACGGAGAGCATTTTCAAGAGCCAAATTGCAGCACTTCTAGCTAGTGAGCCGAGAGTTAGCAATTTTCTTAGGTTTTCTCCCACTTTTGTAATCGGAGTGTCAACGGAGTAAAGGAGCAACTGCCGCTCGATCTCCATCGTCCCATTCCCCAGAATTCTTTTTTTGTACTCGGGGATCCTCACCGCAGGATCTCTCAGGCGAACTCGATTTGTGGTGCCTTGCGCCAATAAAGAAAAGACAATGTTTTTTTTTTTTTTTTTTGTGTCCATAGTCTTTAACCCCAGTAATTCCAGATTTAGGATGTCATTTTTAGCAGCATCAGCAGCGCCGATGAATGCGGGCCATGTATCATACATATGTATACCCAGATAGAACATCACTATAGGAAGAAAGTTATGTCGACAAGTATCCATAAGCTCTGAGTCTGGTATACCGAAGGGCATCTTCAATGCTAGTCGCCTGAAGCATTTGATGAAAGCAATAACAGACTCACTCCTCCTTTGTTTGGTCTCGATGAGGGTGGACATACTAACATGCATGTCACTCTCATAAAACCTGTTGAGGAATAACTTCTCCAAGTCTTTAAAGGAAGTAATACAACCGTCAGGCAAACTACAGAACCATTCAAAAGCTACCCCCTGTAAGGTGCTAATAAATATCTTTGACAAGAACGGATCGTCCCTTGCACCAACAACATGGAGAGGGAGTATAACGCTTCCCCGATGGCAGTTGCTTCTTTCATTACCTGTTCTTCGATGCGGGTGATCTCTCACCTCTACGTCCAGTTGAAATATGTCCATAAAGATCGATATGCATCCAACTTTCATCATAGCTCCTATCGCAGACATATCCCCCAAAGAAATGTCATAGGAGGGACTGGCTTTCTGATCGCCATCATGGTCTGGGCCTTCACCCTGATCATCCCTTTGCTCAAGCCTTACAACTGAAGAAGGCCCACCTTCATCCATCGGTTGAGGACGAGAAGGGAACACTGTTATTATGTCCACCTCTTTAGACGAAGAAGCACCTGCCGCGGTCGTGACTTCAACGTCCTGCGCAAAGGACAAACGCAATGGTGAGAAAGCTTCTAACGGTATGACCAAAACGGCTATAGAGTCTAGGAAGGGATCTACCTCCTGAATGGTAACGGCCCGCGACACCAATCCACCTCTTCCGGTCTGGCCGAAAGATCTTCTGGGAGGAGGCAAGCCGGCGCTCACATCCGTGACCTTCTTTCTCCCTTTGGAGACAACAACCTTCTTCCTTTTGGACCGTTGAACCAGTTCAGTAGAAACTTTTCTTATTTGAGGAATATCAGGAAGAGTTTCTTCAGTATCCTCTCTCTGAGGTACGGTAACAACCGACTCCTCAAGAGCGACTCTCTGCTGTGGCGCTGCAGCCGGCTCAGCTGAGGGTGCGGCACCTTCCCTTCAGTGACCTCCATTGCACGTACTCGTCCTATATCGACAAGAGTGGGGGCAAGCCTAGTTCCCAATCTTTAACTCTACTCACGGTCATACAGAGAATAAAGGGTATTGACCTGAATATAGAAGTTGGCAGCAGCAAAGAGCATATGGGTTTCAGGCTTACCTTCTGGCAAGGTAAAAATTGCCCCCGTACATCCAGCGTTGTAGTAGCCCTATGCACGTGCCCCGTCGATTAGGCTTCCTATCGACTGTAGATAAGGGCTGTGGTTGTCCAAAATAAGTTGCAGCCGAACTACCGTGTAAAGCGACTCGGCAGATAAGGTTCCAGAAACGTATGGTTCCATTCCTGAGCACCAGATAGGAAGGCCTGATGGACTGGAACCAATGGAACGTCCCAATAGAGTGTCTCCTGCATGGCCACTACCACACGGAGGCGATACTCTGAAGAACTCATAATTCTACAAGAAACTCAAAGCCTTCCTACAAACAGGCACCCCTGTGACGGTCGAATCTGCATCTTTGAATCTCCAAAGAATGGCATCTCCCGCCAAAGAGTCTTCCATCAGCCCGGCATTCATTAATCTGGGACAGTGCAGCACCAGCCATCCCATAAGATAATCAAAGGGAAATTCAGCCCTGACAAAATCCTTTCTACCATCGGGTGTCACCGCGTTAATAACAAAGTATCGCAAGCCTCGTTGGACGTCGCAGACCATCGCAGGAAGTAGGGCAAGTTGGTATCCAAATGCCAGCTTTACAGCCGAAAGTATTATACCTCGGCTTACCATTTCAATAGACCCTGAACCACTAGGGACTACACAATCGCGGAGCCATGTCATCAGAAAGGCGGCTAGCACATCCATTTTCGACAGCTTAAACTCAGCCTGCCTAGAAGCATGAAAAATATAAGACTATATATTCCACATCAAGAAGACAAAAGAATGTCACGACCCGCACCAGTGTAGGGGCACAAGAAGTGGGTACGTCCAGCCTACACCGCAGTGTCGGCGGTAGAACGCTGTTCTAGGTTACTATCTAATCAATAACTCACGCAATTATATAATGTACTTGTCAAATCTCAACTCCGAACGAAGGACAAGTACAGATATAATGAAACTCAATCACAGTCTCAGCACGATAGGATAACACAAAAGTCTATACTAAACTCAAAGCAACAACTTAAATAAACTTCTAAAATAATAATATCACAAACAATCTAAAATACAACTCAAATCTCCACTTATTAAAATACAAGTTCCAACAGAGAAAACTAAACCATAAACTAGCAATCTACTCCAAGCTCTACTAGTCCTCTGGGCTAGCTGTGAATCTCTATGTTACCAGTATTATTTTCAATAGGTCCAGTCAGGACAGGAACGAGCACAATACATCTCACATAGTTCATATCATGTCAGAAGATAATAAACATGCAACAGAGTAAGATACATGCATAACTGAAGGAATATACATGAAGTAAAAGAGATAACTGTAATAGAAATATCTACTATAAGTACAGAACTATCAGTGACTAGTAAATTAGAGTACAAGATAGACATGTGAATGGCTAGGGACTGATTCATGATTACACTACAGAATTGATTCATGATTACACTACTTGGGATTATTCACATAACTATTTCTACTCCCCCATCCACAATCAATACACAAGGATCCAGTCATGTTATGTTAAGATTCATGATCTTACTGTCTCATCCTCGAGCGTACGTGATATTGATTCATGATGGCTCTGTGAACATGAGAGTATATGAAACACAAGAGTATACATGAATGGTGAAGCATGAAGATACATAATGTAAGTGAAACACACATGACATGAAGTACTTGATGCTCCCGAGGGGGATAACATCTCATGAAAAGATCCATATAGTACCAATTCGTGTTACCAACGTGACAGTATACAAGTAAAGTAATCTAGAGCAGGAATATAAGTTCTAGCAAGTATGAAACGGTCAGAGAATGTACTCGCGTGATACCCTGGACAGCTGATATGAAAAGATGGCCAACTAGAGTCCTAAAGTTCTAGTTATAGCAACACAGGTTATAAAGAGTTCAATTTATATGGTAATTGAAATTATAATACAATCTACATGAGTCCAAGTTAATCTAGGTCAAAGTCAACTCTTGGTCAACTCTGGTCAACTATAAAGTCAAACTAGGTCAACTCTAGTCAACTGTGGTCAAACTAGCTAGGGTTGGGTCAACAATGGTCAACTAGTCTAGGTTAGTCAATTCTAGGTCTAAACAAACTAAGTATATACAAATCAAGTATCCAAGATAGCTACTAACTCATAGCCTAAGTCACTTGCTAAACCAAGCACAAAACTAAACCACAAGCTAACAAGGCACACAAACTTAGTCATATAATGTATATATATTATTCACATTCACATATTCATATACATAGATATATATAGGAAAGCTATATATATATGCATATATATATTTATATATATATATATATATATATATATATATATATATATGTATGTATATATATATATGTATATATATATATATTATTTTATATATATATATATATATATATATATAGAGAGAGAGAGAGAGAGAGAGAGAGAAAGAGAGGTAAAAGAGTAAGTAAGTATGTGTGTGTTTGGCATGCGTGTGAAAGGATATGTATTAATGTTCTCAGATTTATTGATCGGTAGGTGTATGTGACATGGGATACATGGTGTCAAAGGGTGTATGAATGCATGTGTGTAAAAGGTTATAGGTTAACTCAGTTTATAGAAATGCATACATACATACTTACATTGCATACATGCATACATACATATCATGTATACATACATATATTGCATACATTTCTACATACATATCATATATGTATACTTGCATTCATTCATGCACCGATACATACATACATAGATGAATACATACATATTTGAATACATTATATACTTGCATACATTATATTCATATATGCATACTCTATATTATATTACATTCATTCATGCATACATGCATACATATAATATATGCATACAAACTCATATATTTAACTCAAAATATATGTGAATACATATATTACATTACCTTAACACATATATATATCATTCATTCATATCCCATATACATGCATACTTCAGTTCATGCATTATATCCATTCACATATCATTAAGTTGCATGCATATAGTTATTTTCATTACATACATGTCATTCAAGCATATTACATACTTACATGCATCTATACATTATATACATTGTATACAACATGTAAAAATAGAAGAGAGAAAAAGGGGGAGAAACTGAAATGGAAAGGGAAGGAAGGAAAAATTTAAGAAAAAGGGAAAACAGTGGGCATGTATATGCTTGCATCATATATTCTACATTACCATACATGCTATCATTATATATTGCATTATATTATTTATACATTATGCATTCATATCTATCATTACATGTATACCTTGCATTCATATCTAGCTTTTATTATAAACTTTCATGCATACATTGTATATCATTCTTTCATTCATGCATTTATGCATTGCTTACATACATTACATTGATTGCATTTCTACATGCTTGCATTCAACCATATATATATATATTTGTAAAGAGGATATATATCATATATATATCATTTCATTCATCTGACATATCATGCATTACATACTCTATATTCATATAATATCCATACTACATAGGCTCATAGGTTACACAAAATGCGTATGTCGTATAGTCTCTCTTCTACTTAAAATCAATACTGTACCAATTAGGCTTTCACTAAATTTTAGGATTAAATTATGTTGTAGTCCTTCGTGTTAGCTTTCTGAAACTTCAAACGGATCGCATTTTCGTGTCCGAAAGCTCCCGGAATCGCAAAAATACCGAAACGCGTTCGTTTGTCGTACAACTGACACTCAAATAATTCTACAACAATTTCCATAAATAATTTGTCTTATTAAAATATATATATTTGGAAAGCTAACTTCGATACGGTTCTTTTAAAAAAAATGGAAGATTAATCGGAGTTCTAAGCTAAAAGTTATGACATTTCTAAGTTGTTTTGGTTAATAAAAACGTGGATGAATATTATGACGAATTTGAGTTGTTTTGGACAAAAGAAACACATGTTTTAAAGCCTCGCTCTGCACGGTGCATTATGATGAGTCGTTGACTCGAAGAGTTGCGTTGACCCGAGGAAGTATCGATACGAATCGATGCAAGAGTTACGTTGGCCAAAGGTAAGCTTTGAGTCGATTGGAATATATGAATCGAATCGATGCAAGGGATAAGTCCCGTTTGAGCAAGTGCTGATTTCAGTTGATCTGGTGTGCAGGCTATGCTTTTACGCTGGACGATAAGAGGTCGGCATTTTGCCTTATTCAGTAAAGTGTCCGCAAAACCAAATCGTCGCCTTGTAACGGAGTGTGGCATAGGCACGATAGGCCAAATCCATCGAATAGTTCAAAGGAATGGCTAAGTCCGAGAGTTAGCTATGCAACCAAGTTATGAAATCGAGCCACTTCAGCTCGACAAAATGATAAGGCGTATCGACTTAAGGTGGGTGGGTTCTTGACTCTCTCTCCCTACACCTTCAAGTCTAATAAAATATATCCTTGTATACATAAGTTCCTATCGAGTAAGCGAGCGTAGCTCGGGCGAGTAAAGGTCTTAGTACGTGTTGAACACTAAGGTATAACATTGAACATTGAACAATTAAAACGACGTACATCAAGTGTACGGGTCACGGCAGGGTGATGATGGTAGAACATTGAAAGATAATTTTGAGATGTGCATCACGTGCACGACTCCGAGAACATTAAACACTAGGCCAAGAACATTGATTATGGCGCTAAGCGTGCCCTCGTGCACGGAAGCTACGAATTGACTAAGTAACTACGGAACTACGATTATGCAAATAACTTACGAATGGAACGCGTCGAGATTAAGTACGAGAAGTCTAAGCCGTTGGGCGTCGTGCCTCAATACCGATGTGTTGGGGCATAACGTCGAAGGAACTTAAGACAGCGACGAAGGATTATGTTTATGGAACACGAGATGGGTTGGGAATGTATGACTTGTATGCTATGGTACGTATTGCATGGTCAATGGACTTGGATGGCCCATGCACGGGTGCGGCTTCCCTCGGACGGTTACGACCGGGGCACCGGGACCGTTCTGCCTAGGAGGGAATTATGTAAGATACTTATGGTGCACATCATTCGGACGGTTTACGACTGGCCAGTATTGTGATAAGCTATGATATCAGTATGTTTGCGATCCTTCGGATACTGGGCTATTAACCCGTATCGAAGCGATCATAGGCTTACACATAAGGATGCTAAGTCCATTACGGTGCAAAACACCGTGACCTTCATATAGGTAGGGCCGGTGGGCTGAGATTAGAGTTGGGTGCAGGCGCAGGACCTGCTACCCTTATACATATGGCTATGTTTATGGTTGGTTGCGTGAATTGAATAATTTCTTATGTAAAGTTCTAACCATTGCAGGCTAGGCAAACTGGGAAGGAGAAGAGCACGATCACTATATTTATGTTCAAATTATGTCTAACTGTATCTGCTGCAGGAATACGATATTGGACACATTTATAATAAGTTGCTATGTATGAAGATTGCCAAGAAACTGATCCTAAGGCTAATTAGAAAGACCACCAATAATGTTGCATGTTTCACTAAATATACTTAGTGTTTGGTTTGGGTGTGGGTGGGTCTTGATCAGTGCAGCGATGACGAAAGCACTAATCCCCCACTAGTTTGTGTGCAGGTTCAGGTTATGATCGGATCAGGGCGGGGCTTGGCTTGGATACGCCGAGGCATGGAGTCCTTAGCATTTCAAGAGGAGCTACCGCATAGGCGTTCGGACTTGCTACATGGAGATGTTCGGCCGAAGACTACTTGTTGGCTATAAAAAGGCATAATATATGGAACAATGTAGTCCTTTGTGAGCTAGAGAGGTCATGAGCGTTGTAGCCAATTGGCGTATTAAGTTGGGTTATTCAAAGCCCTTGTAATCTTCAGTTCATTATCAATAAAAGATATTCTTATTGTATACTCTGTTTTTCTGCCGCTGCTTATGTTATCAATTTGAGATAAACACTATGTGAATCTGTTATCTTGCCTTGTACGAGCGCAACTCCAGGCTCGTGTGGCATCACGCCCCAGCGAGAATGATGATTCGGGTGAAATCTAGCGAGGACGAGCGATTTCCCGGATCAGAGAGTGACAAGTTGGTATCAGAGCGGTTCCATCCTCTGGACCGTGAACGAATCTCTTTAACCCTCAGTTGCTTCGCTATCGAAATCAGTTGACTCTAAGTTGTTTTCTCAACCGCCTGGCTCATGGATCTGCTCAACGCTACATTGGATGTTCCATGCAATAAGTCTATATTAAGTGCGTATGTCTGCCACAAGTATGTCGTGACTATTACGCTATCTCCGGGTGCCATCGGAGAATGTTGGTTGCATAAAGTGCAACGGGTTATGGAATGTTGGTCGCACGGAGTGCAACGAATATGGTGATGTTGGTTACATGAAGTGCAATGATATACGTATTGTTGATTGCACGAAGTACGAGGAGTTATGTGTTGTTGGTCGCACGAAGTGCGAAAAGATACGTGTTGTTGGTTGCACGAAGTGCAATGAGTCGATATATGAGGCGATATGTATTATGTGGCTATGCGAATGGTAATGTGTTGTTGGTTGCACGGAGTGCAGCAAGTCGTGAATCGTTCGTTGCATCAGTGCAATGAGTCGACATGGTAGGATGCGTGTTGTATGGCTATGTGGATGGATAGCGATATATTGGACAAGATTGAGCAATGACCTTAAGTATCGAGAGTAAATTTTTGCACGAGTTGCAATGAGTGAGATTGGAAGATCGCGGAAGCGATAGTAACGAGTCGAGTTGATCGCTAAGTCAAGTTGAGTAGGCGAACGTTTATGTTGGCCGTATGTCGCGTTGAGCTTTGAATGAGCAAATATTGCGGGTATGATCGATATGTTCGCCATGGTACAGTTAGATTGATTATTTGTCAAACATAAGTGAACGATTGTGCAAGTTGGCCCAGTTGTTGTGCCAACTCGAGTGAGAAGAACGCTAGAGCTGGGATCGGAAAGATCGTCTCGGGATAGTTGATTGGAAAATAGATGTCGGACCTATGCGGAGTGTGATGTTGAGTATTGACTCGATTTCGAGTGGTATATGCAATACCACTTGTGTGATCGGTGCAGCAAAGCATTGTATCAATAACGATAGGCTCGATTCTGAGTGGTATATGGAATACCACTTAGCGATAGCTATGTTAAGCCGTTTGGTGACTTAGCAATAGATTGCGTCGAGACGATTGTTTTGTTACGATATGTTTGTCCTCAACGGACGGAGTAGTACCGAGACTCGAGCGGGAATGACTTGATAGAAGTCGATGCAAGTATGCTTCGATGAATTGAGTGGAATGATTATGTGCGAAGTCGTACCCAGGGGTGATACGTCGGATGAGGATTCATTAAGTGTAAGTCGAACGATAGGCTGAACATAGTGAAGGAATGTTACGTTGAGAAAGTAGTCGACTGGGTCGAAGTTACGTCGAGTTAGTACGAAGACTTATTCGGAACGAGTCGAGTAGGTACAAAGAAATCGTACGAACAAATTTGAGTCAGCACGATAAGTCGGTAGCACGAATTGGCAGTGCGAGTTAAGGATATAAGAATGAATATGTGAATTGAAGATTGCATCGCAATGATGGTAGTTAGTTGCAACGGAATGGATCTTTATGTGTACAAGACTTGATTCGTATTCGAGTTCGGATAATGGAAGCGAATGCAACAAATTGGAGCTTATGAGAGAGGAAGATGTTCAAGTTATGCATATCGACGATGGTATTGAGGCGTATCAAAGACAATATGTAATAACTTGGGGATACTCTTATCGAATGAACAAAAATTATGTTGAGCATTGTTGTTGGATGAATAAAATGCAAGTTAAGTTGATGGCAGTTAGGATGATGACGGTAGGAATGCTTCGAGAATTTGAGAGTGAATGGATATTACTTGAATGAAAACGAAAGTGCTTGATTGTTTCGAGGATAACCACAATGTTGACATTCTTGTCTTATGCGAGTGCAACTCCAACATCGCACATGTGTCACGCCAAATTAGGGTGATCATTCCGCGTGAGCGCTGGTATGGTGATTCATACAGCGAGGATGATCAAACTTACAAGGCATGGCAAAATCGGATTTGACTTGTGATTAGATATGAAAGTTGTTCGAGGATGGTTTTGATGAGTATGAAATGTGTCGAACTATGATCACGAATAGGTAAACTCAGACCTGAAGTGAGTAGATGTCATACGACTAGCAAGGATAGTCGACGGTAATATATGAGTGATTCGAGTAGTAACGGCATGCAATGTGCATAAGTGATTCGAGTAGTTAACGGCGCATCAGTTACGCGGGGGTAGATAAATTATGGATTGGTAAATTACGTCAGATTGGATAAAGTCTCATAGGAATTGTCGAGAATTGATTTGGCTCCGCGATAGGATATAGCATGGTTCATTGTAACTGTCCCTCGTTGATGATCTTCAATTCTCGAGCGTAGTTTCGGGGCAGGTGACCCTAGAAGACTTGACCGCCAAATCAAGTGAATATTGAAGTCCCATAGGATGACCCAATGAAGTCGTATGAGAAATTATGTCGAGGATGAAGGGTGATGTAGTGCATGTTAAGGGCTAAGCGAGTGAGTATCGTGTTTCGAAAGTTAGCGAGTAACCTTCGATTAGAACGATATGGTCAGAAAAGGAAATTTATGATCAATCGAATAAGTATGCAAATAGACTTGGTTGGTCGATGATCGAATAGATGTTGAGGAACGTACTTAGCATAGTGATGCGGTAAGGCAATTACAAGAATTCTGCAGTGCGCAAGAGTGACGAATGGTAGAATGACCCTAAGAGTTGTGTCGTAGATCTATTCGAGTAACGATTAGGCTATGTGTGTTTGGGCACACGATTTATGTTACGAAACGAACTAGTCGGGATTGATTCGAGAATCGAGTAAAGGAATTCCTATATGGTCGAGAATCAGAGATGGGCGTATCGTAAGAGACCTTGGGTCAGAAAGATTGTTGCCTTTGAGCATCGTAGACTCAAGTTGACCTCTTGTGTCGGGAGAGATTAAGCACGATGTCTGGATAAGTTACCTAGCAGGGGTAGCCCCAGACCCGATGCGTAGATAGTTCAAGAACGTGAATCAAGTTGGAATAGTTGCGTGCAATACATAAGTATGGATTGTAGGCAAGAAAAGTTGGACATGTTGGACTCAGTCCATATCGTTGTGACCAAATGTTATGAACAACTAGACGAAAGACTTGAGTTATGTGAGAGAAAGAAAACGGTTGGGCGAATAGGCGTTGTGGAGAATTGTTGCGATCGGATGCGCAATGACTTAATGTAATGCAAGTGTTAGGTGGCCAAGCGGGAAACTTATGAGATCGAAATAATAGTTTTGAGTTAAGTTATGTGCAGAGAAGTTTGGAAGATGATCGCATGTTATGGAATAATACATATGAGAAGTATTTTGGAAATAGGTGCTAAGATTTGACTAAGTCGAGTATGGAACGATAGGTGCTTGAGGATTTAAGTTGAGCATGTTAGATTTGTCCCGATATCCTACAACTGAGCTTGGCTGAAATGCATATATTGGTGGGACGTCTAAAATATGTGTATGATCTAAACTAAGTTGTATGATTCCAACGATAGCAGCACGAGATCGTGAGACGGTCTAGCGAGACACTTGGATTAAGTGTTGGTTTCGGTTCGAGGACGAACCTTGTTTTGAGTGGTATATTATGTAATGCCCTGCTCCATACGGTACATTATGATGAGTCGTTGACTCGAAGAGTTGCGTTGACCCGAAGAAGTATCGATGCAAATTGATGCAAGAGTTACGTTGGCCAAAGATAAGCTTTGAGTCGATTGGAATATATGAATCGAATCGATGCAAGGGATAAGTCCCGTTTGAGCAAGTGTTGATTTCAGTTGATCTGGTGTGCAGGCTATGCTTTTATGCTGGACGATAAGAGGTCGACATTTTGCCTTATTCAGTAAAGTGTCCGTGAAACCAAATCGTCGCCTTACAACGGAGTGTGGCATGGTCACGATAGGCCAAATCCATCGAGTAGTTCAAAGGAATGGCTAAGTTCGAGAGTTAGCTATGCAACCAAGTTATGGAATCGAGCCGCTTCAGCTCGGCAAAACGACAAGGCGTATCGACTTAAGGTGGGTGGGTTATTGACTCTCTCTTTCTACTCCTTCACGTCTAATAAAATATATCCTTGTACGCATAAGTTCCTTTCGAGTAAGCGAGCGTGGCTCGGGCGAGTAAAGGACTTAGTACGTGTTGAACACTAAGGTAGAATATTGAACATTGAACAATTGAAGCGACGTGCATCAAGTGTACGGGTCGTGGTAGGGCGATGATGGTAGAACATTGAAAGATAATATCGAGATGTGCATCACGTGCACGACTCCGAGAACATTGAACACTAGGCCTAGAACATTGATTATGGCGCTAAGTGTGCCCTCGTGCACGGAAGCTACGAATTGACTAAGTAACTACGGAACTGCGATTATGCAAATAACTTATGAATGGAACGCGTCGAGATTAAGTACGAGAAGTCTAAGCCATTGGGCGTCGTGCCTCAATACGGATGTGTTAGGACATAACGCCGAAGGAACTTAAGACAGCGACGAAGGATTATGTTTATGGAACACGAGATGGGTTGGGAATGTATGACTTGTATGCTATGGTGCGTATTGCATGGTCAATGGACTCGGATCGCCCGTGCACGGGTGCAGCTTCCCTCGAACGGTTACGACCGGGGCACCGGGAACCGTTCGGCCTAGGAGGGAATTATGTATGGTATTTATAGTGCACATCATTCGGACGGTTTACGACCGGCCAGTATTGTGATAAGCTATGATATCAGTAAGTTTACGATCCTTCGGATACTAGGCTCGCAACACGTATCGAAGCGATCATAGGCTTACACATAAGGATGCCAAGTCCATTACGGTGCAAAACACCGTAACCTTCATATAGATAGGCCGGTGGGCTGAGATTAGAGTTGGGTGCAGGCGCAGGGCCTGCTACCCTTATACATATGGCTATGTTTATGGTTGGTTGTGTGAATTCAATGATTTTTTATGTAAAGTTCTAACCATTGCAGGCTAGGCAAACCGGGAAGGAGAAGAGCACGATCACTATGTTTATGTTCAGATTATGTCTAACTGTATCTGCTGCAGGAACACGATGTTGGACACATTTATAATAAGTTGCTATGTATGAAGATTGCCAAGAAAATGATCCTAAGGCTTATTAGAAAGACCACCAATAATGTTGCATGTTTCACTAAATATACTTAGTGTTTGGTTTGGGTGCGAGTGGGTCTTGATCAGTGCAGCGAGGACGAAAGCACTAATCCCCCACTAGTTTGTGTGCAGGTTCAGGTTATGATTGGCTCGGGGCGGGGCTTGGCATGGACGCGCCGAGGCATGGAGTTCTTAGCATTTCAAGATGAGCTACCGTATAGGCGTTCGGACTTGCAACATGGAGATGTTCGGCCGAAGACTACTTGTTGGCTATAAAGAGGCATAATGTATGGAACAATATAATCCTTTGTGAGCTAGAGAGATCATGAGCGTTGTAGCCAATTAGCATGTTAAGTTGGGCTATTCAAAGCCCTTGTAATCTTCAGTTCATTATCAATAAAGAGATTCTTATTGTATACTCTATTTTTCTTTCGCTGCTTATGTTATCAATTTCAGATAAATACTATGTGAACCTGTTATCTTGCCTTGCACGAGTGCAACTCTAGGCTCGTACGGCATCATGCCCCAGCGAGGACGATGATTCGGGTGAAATCTAGCGAGGACAAGCGATTTCCCGGATCGGGGCGTGACACATGTAGGCCAAGATACTTGGGTACCAACATAGGTATCCAAATGAAACTCATTCTAACCATCCTAACTAAGATAAATCCACTCTCTAACCATTCTAAAACTAAATTTAAATATCTATATAAACTATTATCATACATACATACACATGGGGTGTCCTAATTTAGGATCTATCAAGTAGGACACAAGACACATATCTAAAATCCTCAAGAGAGCTTCAAATGACCTCAAATTTGAATCTAAATGGGGTACATGCATGGGGGTGGTTCCTATGGGTTCTAAACTAACTAATATGAATAGGAAATCAATTTAGAGGATTGGTTTTAACTATTGGGAGTGGAATCTCAATGATACTCCCAAGGACACGCCTTCGACACAAAGATCTTCCAAAAAGGACACTCCTCGTTGCACTTTGCTCTAAATCTTTGCTAGCACCCTTCCTTGGTAGTATGAGAAGGTTGGATGGAAGTTTTGGTGGAGGAATGTAAGGATTTGGAGATCAAATCAAAGAGGAAAGCTCTCTAATTTGGGGAAGAACACTTTGTGAATGAAAAGAGGTAAGATGGAATAAAATAAAAGGAAGGGAGGCTGACCTACCTATAGTGGCTGCCATTAGATGAATTAGGGTTAGGTTTTAGATGTAGATGAGTGGCTAGGGCTTGTCCACTCAATTCTAAGCCTTCCTATTGGTTCAACTAGTCATAAGGCTTTCTTTTTCACAAATATCCTAAGAGTAAATATCCTTCCAGTATCTAGATATTATTAATCTTGTCATTAATAGGTTACCCTAATCAAGACTCTAAGCTCAAGGCTAATCTAGATTAGGCTAAGATTCTAGGCCAAGTCTCAACCTAACAATTAGCAAATATTTAATTAATACAATTTACAATTTCATAAAATTGTCAAAATGACCAAAATACCCTTAGGCTAAAAGTAGTAATATGACATTCTAATTACATAACTAGGCTCCCATGGTCACGGTTAGTCTCTAGGCTTAGCAATTCTAGGGTTACACTAGTTAACCATCAAAATCACATTTTAATATTTAAATAGTTTTAAATTAATTAAAAATCACTAAAAATAATAACAAGAGTTAAATCTTATTATTGATTAATCAAAATTATAAAAGTTCAAAATTACCCTCATTTTCGAAAAGTGGGTGTTACAAAGAATCTATGTGCCCACATAACCAAAGGGGGCTATGCGCCCACAGAACCAAAGGGAGGCTATGCGCCCACATGAATGAAGAGGAGTTATGCGCCCACATGATCGAAGAGGGGCTATGCGTCCACATTATTTTCATGCAGATCAAACATGCACCCAAGTGTGGGTACATAAACTTACTCCCACACTATGTGTCCAAGGCAGTAGATCCCTACGACTCAGTCAACATCGACGATCAGTCGTGCACCGAAGCATGCGGCCACGTCAGTCTCCATGAGCAATCGTGCACTGAAGCATACGGCCATGTCAACCCAACGATCTATCCACGATCATCCAGTGTCCATGCGCCTACACCCTATGTGTAAGCCCCTAGATTTAAAATATTATTTTTATAATTTTAAATTGCATTTATATCTTTAAAATGAATTATTATAATTATTAGGAATTTTCTAGAATTTTTAAATAATTTTTTATGTTTTTAAAGCCAAAAATATCAATTTCAATTTATTTAATTGTTTTGAATACGTTTTGCAATTAATTTAATTATTTTATAGCAGTTTGTAATATTCGGTTTTTTTGTGCAAATTTTATTTTGCACAGAACAACAGCGGGCGGTGTTGTGCAAATTTAATTTTTGCACTCAACTAAGGCGGTGGAGTGTTTTTGTAATATCTATAATTAAGGGGGGATTTCTGCAAAACCGTCACCCGACCACCGACTTCGGCCGTCATCATCTCCGGCGATTAACGCCGCAACCCTAACCCTAACCCTAATCTAAAACCCTAATCCGACCGACTTCTCGACCCTATAAAAGCCCCCAGACTCAACCCTAACCCTAGACTTCACCACAGCCGCCCTAGCCACCACCCTTCACCTGTCTTCCCCGTCGAACCCTGCCGGAACCCTAGATCTAGGATTCCAGCCGCCCTAGGCCACGTCCCAATGAGCCACCACCACCAATCGACTCGTCTAAGCAAGGCGACTCGGCCCAAATTTTCTCAGGCCACCCGGACGCCTACAACCACCGCTAGCAGCCCCGATCGACAACGCCCATCGGACACGTACGTGTCTTTTCGTGTCCGCTTTACTTTCGTGTCTCGTATACACACGTATGGACTCGCCCAGTGTTGGAGAGTCCAGTGATGAACGTGGACACAGCACATTCGTGTCGTGCGTGTCATTTTAGCCCCAGGACACAGGACTCGATATCGGGTTCAAAAAAAACTCGTGTCCTTAACTGTCAGGACACGGGTCTATTGGATTGGGTTTCGGGTTTGAATCCTTAACTCGTGTCCTTAACTGACCCCCTGACCAGCCCGAGCAATGTTAAGCCCCCCCTGTTCTTATAGGCCGAGTTCGAGCCCCCCTATTGTGTTTTGTTTTATTTTATTTTTATTTATTTTTATTATTATTATTATATATATGTTCTTATTATTATATATATATATATATATATATATATATATATATATATATATATATATATATATATATATATGTATATGTGTTTATGTATATATATTATTATTATATATACTATTATATATATATTATTATATATGCTATTATATATACTATTATATATATAATATATATACTGTATTTATATATATGTATATATTTATATTGAGTTTATATATATATATATATATATATATATATATATATATATATATATATATATATATATATATATATATATATATATATTTTGTATATATATATATATATAAATATATATATATATATATATATATATATATATATATATATATTATATATATATATATATATATATAAAATATATATATATATATATATATATATATATATATATATATATATATATATATATATAAATATATATATATATATATATATATATATATATATATATATATATATATATATATATATATATACAAAATATATATATATATATATATATATATATATATATATATATATATATATATACAAAATATATATATATATATATATATATATATATATATATATATATATATATATATATATATATATATATATATATATATTTTGTATATATATATATATATATATATATATATATATATATATATATATATACAAAAAATATATATATATATATATATATATATATATATATGTATATTATATGTATATATATTCATTTTATACATATATATATATATATATATATATATATATATATATATATATTATATATATATATATTATATATATATATATATATATATATATATATATATATATATAAAATATATATATAAAAAAATATATAAAATATATATATATATACATATATATATAAAATATATATATGTATATATATAAAAAAAATATATAATATATATAAAAAATATATATATATATATAAAATATATATATATATATATATATATATATAATAAAAACCCCCTCAATTTATTACTCAAGGCTCAAAATGCCGAAGCCTGATACGGATACAAGGCAAAAAGCTGGAAAAACAAGATGGAAAGACAGGGGGGCGACTGCGCCCGCCAAAACTAACAGGAGTATGGTTGCCAGAATGCTGGAGGGCTGTGGGAGCACTGAGAGCTCCTTTTGCGACATTGCTGGTGGATTTCCCGAATAAGCTGATCGACAGAGTATTGGTGGCCCTCGTATCTCGCTTTGTTGCGATTCTTTAAAATTGCCCAGGTAGCGACCGCTGGTACGATCTGGTGGCCGTGGGACGCAACTCTCCAGTGGGCCAGAAGATCGTGAAAGTGCCCGTCTTCTGGATTGATGTTGTAGTTGCGGTTGAGGATGCTCCAGATTTGGTCGGGTAGACTTCCCTCCCGGAAAATCTCCATCTGACGCTCGTTGCAGCAGTTACAAGCAGACGCCAGGCTGATACCGATGGTATTAAGAATCTCAACGGTAGGTAATTTCTTTCTCGTGACTCTCCACAGGAGGAGTGACCATTTCTTAGGGATGCAGGAATGCCAGTATCGTGCAATAAAGTGATCCTGCCCGTTTTCTTGGATCATGATTCTCGCCAACCGCACAGAGAATGCTCCAAACGCTTCCAGCGACCATCTCAGCTCGTCCGCGTTGGGCCCAATGATAAGTTCGTACTGACGAATGTAGTCAACAGTGACATTACCGGCCCAATCGCGAATCTGGTCCCACTTCCAATCATTATTAGTGGGGTTCCACAAGTCTTTGATCCTGCGATTGCTTGGGGAGACAGTAATGTTCGGAATAAGGTTGTCACCGGTCCATCTCTCCAGGAATGGATTGGCCTCGCCGTTGTCCAGATGAAGTCTGATCGCTGGCTCTGCCAGATCACGGCCTCGTAGGATACGGCGCCAAGCCGCGGAAGATCTGTTGTTAGCTCTGGCCATCGTCGGGTGGATGTGTTTGAAGTATCTGGCCTTCATAAACCTAGTCCATAGATTATCGCTCGTCCGTAAATTCTACCACAGTTTCATAGCGAAAGCTTTGATGATGTGGTTGAGTTTGGTGAATCCAAGACCTCCGATCGCGATCGGGGTGGCCATGGTTTCCCAGCTAGCCCAGTGGTGTTTGTTTTGTCCTTTGTTTTGGCCCCAGAAGAACTTGCAAAAGATCTGCTCGATCGATGCGATGACCTTCCTTGTTGGGGAGCAAGCCGCTAATGTATGGATGGGGTCGGAGTTGAGCACATGTTTGATGAGAATAATTTTGTCGCCTGGGGAAAGGGTGGCATTATGCCAACCCTCAATCTTGTTCCTGATTTTGCTGATAAGGTTCTTGTAGATGCTGGCATTGGATTTCCCGTATATAAGGGGACAGCCGAGGTAGTTGTAGGGAGGGTGTGCCACCGTGAAGGAAGTTAGGTTGGTTACTCCGGTAGCGTTCTCGGTTTTGATGCTGTGGTGGGCGTAGATGACGCTCTTGGATTGGTTAATTTTCTGCCCCGAGCATCTGGAGTACCGCTCCAGGGTGTTATGAACCACCTCCATCGATCCGACATCCCCAGAAGAGAATATGAGTAAATCGTCGGCGAAGGCCAGGTGGGTGATGGAAGGGCATCCACTGGTTGTGTGGTATTGCTGGAAGTTGGTGATGTTGGCCATGTTGTTAAGATTTTTTCTCAGGGCGTCGGCTGTAATAATGAAGACCGTGGATGATAGAGGGTCGCCTTGTCTGACACCGCGGCTAGATTTGACAAAGCCCTCAGATTGGCCGTTGATAACTGTGGAGAACCAGGAGTTGCTGACGGATCTCCACACTATGTTGGTCCAATTCTCTGAGAATCCGAAAGCTCTGAAGACCCAAATCATGAACTGCCAATCGAGTCTGTCATAGGCTTTTTCCATGTCAATTTTGATGGCAATTTTGTCCCCCCCCCCGGGCGGGAAGCTTCATACAGGTGATAAGTTCTTGCGCCAGCATGATATTGTCCTGGATGTGCCTTCCTCGAACGAACCCACTTTGCTCCTTCGAGATGATTTTGGGGAGAGTGTCCATCATTATTGTAGCGATGATCTTAGAAATAATTTTGTTGGTGAAGGTGCAAAGACTGATGGGTCGGAAATCGCTAAAGGAGTTGGGGTTGTCTTTTTTCGGGATGAGGATGAGATTGGCGCTGGAGATAGCTTTGGGGTAAGGAGTTCCTTCAAGGAAGGCGATAGCCGTGTCAGTGATGTCCCACTTGATAATCTCCCATTAAGTGCGAAAGAAGACTCCAGTAAAGCCGTCCGGGCCAGGGGCACTGTGCTCGTTTAAAGCCCACACCGCATCTTTCACTTCCTGTTCGGTCAGGGGGGCGCTCCAACAGAGCATTGTCGGCGTTGTTAATAACAGCAGGAATTTGGTCGAGGAATGAAGTGTCTTTGTGGACCGTGTCTTTGGAGAATAATTTGGCGTAGTAATCAGCGGCCGTCGCTTGGATACCCTTGTGGTCCGTTCTGATGTTGCCGTACTCGTCAATTATATGATGTATCGATAGTTTGTTTCTTTTGCCATTGACGCAGGTGTAGAAATATTTGGAGTTTTTGTCCCCATCGCTGTCCCATTTCAGTCTGGTTTTCTGCTTCCAGAAGTCGGTTTCCACTTTGAGCCTGAATTTGAGCATAGCCTTGGTAAGGTTCAGGGCTCTCCTGACCGCTAGGGATCGGTCAGTTAAGAATATAGCTTCAGCTCGGGTGACGTCGTCCTCTGCGGTACGAATCGCTTGGAAAATGTCCCCAAAGGCTTGTTTGCTCTAATTGGAAAGGGCTTTTCTGGTGGCTTTGAGCTTGTTGCTGACTCGAGTGAGGGGATTGGGGGAGTCCTGGCTGCTCCAAGCTTCTTCGACGATGCTAGAAAACTGCGGGTGATCGGTCCAAAAGTCGAGGAATTGGAAGTTCTTTTTGGGTAGGTAGGTGTTGTTCTTGATTTCTACCAGGATAGGGGCGTGGTCGGATTCTGTGGAGTTGAGGTGGGACAGGGTGCAACTGATCCTCATGCCGTGCCAGCGCGCGTTGGTGAGGGCTCTGTCCATACGAGAATATTGACGGCGATCGCCGTCCTGCATATTACACCATGTGAATTCGCTTCCTTTGAACTGGAGAGGAGTGAGATGAGCGTTGAATGTGAAGTCGTTGAAGTCTTGCATGGCTGAAAGAGGTGTGGGGCATCCTCCGATCTTCTCTTCTCTGCAGGTGATGGCGTTGAAGTCCCCTATGCAAAGCCAGGGGGTGTTGGTGTTATGGAGATAGGTGTCGAGAAGATCGTTCCAGAGGAGTTTGTGTTCTGCGATGACACAGCTACCTTGGACCGCAGAAAGGATGACACGCTCCGGTAGGTAGGGATGAGTGACCCAGCAAGAGAGGGCTTGTTGGGAGTCTTGGATGATCTCGAGCTTAACATCCTTCGAGCCGAGAATCCAAATGTCGTGACTGCCTACAATCGCCGTGGGGAGGCCCAGAGCTATTTGGGTTGATTTAAGATGTTTGGAGGAGATTTTGGGTTCTATGATGATGAAGATGTCAATTTTATGAATTTTTCGATGACTGGAAATTTGCCTTAGTGTCGGTTTGTTAGCTAGACCTCGAACATTCCAAGATAGGATGTTAAGCATATATGGTATTGTGGGAGGATTTTTTGTTCCGCTTTGCGGCGGATCTGGTTAGGATGGTGATGGTTTTGTCGGTGCCTGGCTTGCTCTGTAGGGAGTTCGACGCTTCTGCTATCAAAGTTGTGGGAGGGTTGCAGTTGTGGTGCTCGTATGAGCCTGATGAGTAGCCTAATAGATCTCCAGTTGAGTCTTCTACAGGATCCTCCAAGGGTATGGCCAGGGAGTCGGGAGCACCCTCAGTCAACAGTTGCTGAAGAGGGAATCCGGCGGCTAGGACTTGTATACCTCTCATCGCTTGGTCGGGTCCAAGGAAGGCAAGGGCGTCTTAGACTGGGTTCCCGATAGGAGGTTGGAAAGCTGCATTGACTGGGGTAGAGTTATGGGAGTCGGCCACTTGGCCTGTGGGGAGGAGCAGGTGCTCAGCGCTGCCAGAGACGATAGCAACCTGCAATTGCAAGGAGTTGGGGGCGGTGGCTCGCGGGTGCTAGAGCCTCCGGGGGAATTACCCGGCTCCGTGTCCTCCGAGTCGAGAATGGCGAATTGGTTGGAGGTCGCTATGAGGGGGATGAAAGGGATCATGGCTCTGCTCAGAGGGTCACTGGAGGCTTGCTCGCTGATGCTGGAGTCGAATCGAATTTGGGAGTTCGGAAGAGGTAGAATGGGAGACTTGGGGGACCTCTCAGCTTATAGGTCGTTGACTTTCCTTGATGACTTTTTTTTAAGCTCGGGGTGAAGGCGGTGGCAATACTTGGGGAGGTGGCCTCTTAAATGGCAGTGGTTACAGAACAATATGTGGTTATCATAGATGATCTGTTAGGTGTGGGTGTGGTTGCCTAGCTCGATAGTGATGAAGTTGGGTGGATCTGATGTGAGATCTAGTTCAACACAGATTTTGGCGTAGTGGGCTTTGGTGAGGTTGCTGGTCTCGGGCGCCGTCGCCACATACGTCCCGAATGAGTTGGCGATGCGCCTGAGCGCCGCTGGAACAAAGCAAATGAGGGGAAGGTTAGGGAGAGTAACCCAGGCTGCAACAGTGGCTGAATCTTCTTTGGTGTTGAACCCTGGGGACCACTTCATGATCTTCGTTTGGTGGTTGTCAATCCTGCAGGTGCCCTTGGCCCACACAGTCCTGTGGTCGCGTTCCGAAGATAGGTGAAGGAGAATGTGTCGGGGGTCGAGGGGGGCCACTCGGTAGTCCGATGAGAGGTTCCACTTGGCGATCGCTTCCTGCACCCTGGCAAGTTTGGGGTACCCCGCGGAGAATTTCATAAAAAAGCCGCTAACAGCGAAGTTAGTTCCAAATCGGAAAAGGGGATGACTGGGGCGGAGGTCTATTGAGAATAGACAATGTCCGACAGCTGGACGTCTGGGAGGATGATGCCCTTCGAGGGGTTAAGATCTGGATGCAGCATGGCAGCATAGGAAGGCTGAGACGGTCCGGGAGGGGGGGTCCCAAGGATCCGGGATGGAAGAGTGAGGAATCGCTCTAGGGAAGGGTGTTCCCGGTGCTGGTGAATAGGGAGGGGGTGGGTGCCGGTGAAGGCCTGCCTGAGAGGGGGTGGAGGGGGGGTGGGGGCGCTGCATCGAGGCGGGCAGCGACGGGGGATGTGCCGTCGCTGGGAGGCTACGACGAAGCTGACACCGCCGGGAAGGGACGCCCGGGGACGCAGTGGAAGGAGGCGCGAGACCAGCAATGACGGAACAGGAGAGGGACACCGGGGGGGCGATGACAGGAGGCGTCGCCGCAAGAGACAGAGAGGTGATGAGGGCGGGCGCAAATGAACTGGAGGACGCCGATGGAAGAGTTGCGCAAGGGGGAAGGGGGGCTGCGCAACAGGGGGAAGGGTGAACTGCACACTAGGGGGGGAGGGAGGATGGGCGTACAATGGAGGGAGAAGAGGGAGGGGGAGGGTGGGTGACAGGAGGAGTGGGGAGTGGAGAGTAGGAGGGGGGATGGATTGTGCGAAGGAGAGGGCTGGGAGGGACAAACGCGCTCGGAATAAGGGCGGAGCTGGCTTGCACAATGGAGGGTGGGCCCCCAACAGCATGCGTGGTCCACAACCACTGCGCAAGGATAGAAGACTGCGCATCTGGAAGGCGCGCAGGAAGGTCCGGAGCGCAATCGAGACTGGCTTCCTCGATAAGGCCACCATCAGTTGGGTTCCCGAGTGGCCAGGAGGCGGGGGGCTCGAGGCCTGCTCTACAGGGGATCACGCCTCCCGAGGGGGGAAGAAGAAGTTCGAAAAAGTGGGGGGGGGGCGGGAACGGGGGGAGACAGCGGTGGGAAACCGGAGGCGACAGCTCCGCCGGCCTTGGCAACGGGGGACAGTAGTCCGGCGGTCGCCCGCGACGATGGAGAGAGGGGGCCGCCCCACGGCGCCGGATTTGGAAGGCCGACAGGCGCTCCGGGCTGCGGGTAAAGGGAAACGGCCACCGGCGAAGGGCAACTCGGAGAGGGAGCAGGAGGGGAGCTGGACTGGAGAGCGGCTGGGAGGAGCAGTCGGATCAGAGCTAGGGCTTCGAGCGGCCAGGGCGTCGCCATGGGGACGACGACCGGAGATGGGTGGGCGGCGGAGGCGCCCGGAGAGGAAGGGGGGAAAGGGCGGCCGGCCTAGGCCGGCCAAGGGAAAGGGGGCACTCAAACGGGGAGCAAGGGGGGACCATTGAAAAAAAAATTATATTATATATATATATATATGAATATTTTTTTTTTATATATATATGAATATATATATATATATATATATATATATATATATATATATATGTATGTATTTGTTATATATGTATATATATATTTCAAATATGATTTTGTGCAAATATTGTTATGTATAAATTCACAAGTTATTTTATTATATAATTTTATGACTTGTATATTTCACTACTTTAATATTTATTATTAAAATACTTTAATATATATTTTAATATATAAATTATTGTATTTTATTAATCATGGCCATTTGATGTCCAAACCTAGCATGGATTTTTGGACCCAAATATGTCTAAATATATTCAGAGTCTGTACTAGTCATATTGGACTTGATTCATGACTTTGGGTCCCGTATCTGGACTTCGGTTCAATTTCGTATACGTGGACAAAATACTAAATAATTAATTATTTATTTTTCAGGATTTGTAACTTACTATTTTTGAATTTTATATATATTTTAAGTGCTGTAAAAATATGGAAAAAATTGTATTTAAATACTATGTTAATTTAGCTAATTTAAAATAATTTTTTTAGCATTTAATAAGTAATTAGGCATTTTATAAAAATAGGAAAACATAACTCATTTTCAGGATACATATGTTTGCTGATTTTTAATAAATATATATGAGGGTTTATAAATTCCAAAGAAATTAGTATAAATTTCTATAATTAACAAGAATCAACTTGGTACTTTATTTTATGTAAAACTGAGCCTTTTGTCTATCTCAAAAATTATTGGAACACAGTGTACAGTCTGATTTATTTATTGAGTAGTTACGACTTACAAAGTTTTGTGTTGATTTGAGTTATTGTAGTATTGGACCTCACCCTACCATAGTGTAAAGGCCGTAGAAAGTTATTTTAGTTATTGTGTCACCCCACATGGGTCTCCTATGCTAAAGTCGTCTTTTGGCTAGGTGTCTAGTCAGAAAGTCGTGTCGCACTACTAGTGTCTTAGTGTTTAACTTGGTATAAAAACTAAGTTTATTTATTATTTCTACAGTGACGAGTCACCAGGCATCTATAGCATTTCTATCACTACCTTGCTTTGCTAAAGGCAAGTACCTCTACAAACTTTACATACTGTTACAATAATAAACTGTGATCCAACCATGTTAAATGCTGATCCTTGGGGTAGCAAGTTAAATCTTCACATGTTACATTATTTTTTTAGTCCCTACCATGCTTAGGATAGTTATTATATCTCTCACATGTTTAACAACCGGGTTATGGGGAAACTGTTAGTAGAGTACGTGATCATGCCCCCTTCTCCGTATGTATTTACCGCGCATGGTAATATTCTATATGTAACTTTGCCCTATGTTCTGATCCCATATTTGTGTATGGATATACACCGATGCCGTTAGTGCACGTATGTGCATTCCAGAAAAATTGATATGTACCACTGTACAACCTATTTACCTATTGACCGATCACGTACAAGCTACGGTTTTAAATTTTAAACAAACATATGTTGCCATTTCTAAAGAACCAATTAAATCATGATATGCCATGATTCCAGTTTATTACACTTGTTCATTTCATGTTTCGTTTATTTAGTTTGTTAGAATCAGTACTTGCTTCCGTCCTGACAGGATAACGTTATAGGTATACTTACCGAGGAGGAGTTGCTATGCGATTCCTATTATGGAGTTGCTGCCGAGGATCAGGCTATACTTTACGAGGATGTACCTGCGGGGAAACTCGTCTAGTTTGTTTATTTACTTGGGACTTTTGAGAGTAGTCTTTTATTAGACTATGTATTTTGTAACTGGACCTGTATCCAGTTTGACATTTTGGCCATCTACTTGGAACATACTTTTATACGAGATGATTTTGTGTTTGGATATATTCGGACTCATTACTACATTAGAATTGTTAGCACACTTTGGTCTTGTCTTATTTATCCTTAATGAACAACTTACTACGCTTTATCTCAAGCGTAGGCTGGACATGACTCGGCCCGGTCCAACCATTTTGGTAGCGGATCGTGACACTATGGGCCCAAAGGGGTATTATATGTCCACAGTGAAATTAGTGTATTTTCTACCTGTGGAGCATAACAGTCATTTCAGTACAAAACGACTATAAATAGGGGTCTCATACCACTTCAAAAATGGACAGAACGGAGAGCATTTCATGAGCCAAATTGTTGCCCTTCTTGCCAGTGAGCCGAGAGTTAGCAATTTTCTTAGATTTTCTTCTACTTTTGTAATCAGAGTGTCAACGGAGTAAAGGAGCAACTGCCGCTCGATCTCCATCATCCCATTCCCCAAAATTCATTTTGTACTCGGGGATCTTCAGTGCAAGATCTCTCAGGTGTACTCGATTTGTGGTGCCGTGCGCCAATAAGAAAAGACAACGTTTCTTCTTCTTTTTTGTGTGTGTCCACAAAAATGGCGACTCTGCTGGGGACTACCTTTACCTCTGACGAGAAGGTGGTGACGCAATCCGATAATAATAAAGTGGGGAGCACTCAGAAGATGTTGATCGTGAAGTTCGATCAGCAGGCGTTCGAAGAGATGCTCTCGAGAGACGACTCTACTCCCTCAAAATCAATGAAGCCGAATAAGCCTCGCAAGAATTGGCTTCCGAAGGCTCATGGTGCATATCCTGCCAGCGTCGTAGTAGATATGCAACTAAAGAACTCTATCACGTGGGTGCATAGGCCTTCCACGTGGGCGTATGGTGCTCCCCTGTAGGCGCATAGCTCTGCCACGGAGGCTTCTGATAAGAAGAAGGCGCATACCGTTCCGGGCTCTACTAGCCCAGCAACTTTCACTTGTGCAATCAACAACAGGGTGTTCAACACTCGGAACTTGGCAAAGAAAAATACTATGATGCCAAGAATCGAAGTGTTCATCGCTCTATAAAAACTCAGTGAGGCTCACAAATGAAGAAAGCGAAACTGGGAGAAAACAGTATTGTTTTCCAAAGTATGCGCCCAGAACTATACGCCCAAGGCAGCATGTGGGCGCATAATTCTAGCCAGTGGACTTCCGTCTTCGATGGGCTATGCGCCCAGGGCCATGTGCCCATGGCTATGCGCCCAGGCTCTGATGACCCATTCTATGGGCCCACATCTAGGAGGGCCAGGCATGCTGCCAGAACTTCAGAAAAGCATGTACCCAAGGGCATGCACCAGGGTCTATACGCCCACAGCAAAAAGACAGACCCCACCGCGTATAGCACGGGGCTGTCTTCAAGGTCATTACGGAACTTAGGTTTGGGGGTTGCCCCTGCACATAAACTAAGTCCGGATGCGCCAACTCCCCTTACAAACCCATATGCAAAGCTCGACGATGCATGTGACATGGGTTTTAAGGCAAAACTTCCTTCCATCGATTTACGCGATATCATAAATCATAAGCGTAAAGTGAGGGAGGATACTGTAATTCATAGCATCCATCCGTGTACCAGTATTGTCATCAATTGTTGCTGCTCCTAAGCAACGAAGGTGCCTCAGAGGCAGTCCATGTTTCGACGACTGCATCGCTCTGATGATGAAAAGTCGCTATGTGTTTCTCCAACATAGCTTCATGGAGTCCTCCTTACAGAAGCCCTAATCAAACAAGGTGGACCACTAACCCAACTTTTTCTCTCAGTTCTGTAAACAGAAGAAGAAGAAGTTTTCCAACAGATAGCCAACGACTTGTTACATCTGAATGAGTTTATATGGGTACTCGGTCAAGGACGAGATTCCGTATAGATGACGAGGACTCCCAAGCTGGGGGTGATGATCCTTCAGCTGGGGGTAGTATTCCCTCAGAATCTGAAGCAGACGACCTTCACACCGGGGGTAGCCTTCCAGATGACGATGATCTTTTCGAATTCGACGGTGACTATCTACCTCCCCTTCCTGAAGACGATGGTCTTTTGAACTCAGAGACAGACAATATCAGCACCAGTTGTACTATCTCCTTTATTCATCCTCGTATGTTATCTACGTACATGGCAGATGGAGAGAGACCTGAAGAAGCCAGTGATCAGACCAACAAGCGGCTAGAGAGTCTTGAAATGGCATTTGCCAAGATCACTGATATGCTTACAAGTATCATGGCAGTCCAAACCGCTAGGGCTGTTCCTCTACCTCAATCGAACGCCTCAGCACACGCTAGTCCGGCTCATAGCAACAACCCTCTTTCACTACAAAAGGAGTATCATTCCGTTGCACCTCCTCCAAATCCTATAAATGCTGGGGGTGGTCCTTCGCCAAGGATGCCTGACAACCGTACAACAGCCGTTTCTCAACATCTGCTCAATCAGCAAGATACAATTGATTCTCTTGTTACCCGTCTCGATACCATCTCACACAAAGACAAGCTTCAGACTACAAGCCACTGACACTAAATTCATTTGACGGGATGACTTCTCCTCGCCAACACATGACATACTTCAACACGCAGACTCAGCACTTACCAAGGGACGATCCATTCTTGTCAAAGCTATTTATTAGTACCTTACAGGGGGTAGCTTTTGAATGGTTCTGCAGTCTGTCTGACGGTTGCATTAATTCCTTTGAAGACTCAGAGAGGTTATTCCTCAATAGGTTTTATGAGAGTGGCATGCATGTTAGTATGTACACCCTCATCGAGACCAAACGAAGGAGGAGTGAGTCTATTATTGCTTTCATCGAATGCTTCAGGTGACTAGCATTGAAGATGCCCTTCGGTATACCAGAATCAGAGCTTATGGATACTTGTCGACATAACTTCCTTCCTACAGTAAAGTTCTATCTGGTATACATAAGTATGGTAGATGGCCCGCTTTCATCGGGGCTACTGATGCTGCTGAAAATGACGTCTCTAATCTAGAATTACTGGGGTTGAAGACACCCAAATTTGAAAACAAAAACAAGCACCCCCAAACTATTCCTGTCCGTGGGAGTAAATGGAAAGAAGTCTTGAAGGTCGACACCTCCAAGGGAGCTTCCAATTTTCAGGGTGCTCCTGACAAACCTAAGGAGACTTTCTCCTTTGACGAGGATGATGTTATTACCATTTTTCACACATTGATGAAGGGTAATAAACTAACATTGCCTCTACCACGACGTCCTGCGGAGGCAAACCAACTCAACGATCCCAAGTACTGTCTTTATCATCAGTACGTGCACCATCCTACCAAGGATTACATCATCCTGAAGAAGATACAACAGTTATCGACAGCCAAGTGATCAACCTCGAAGCTGAAGACAAGGTCGTATCTTCTAACATGATCTCTCTTCAATGTGGTAACTTTCCTCCTACAGAAGTCCCAGACGACGTAGTCCCAATTTCCAAAGCTGTAATAGAAGTCGTCAACCTGCCACCAGCTCGCGACTCAACAACAACGTTGTTGCCACTCACGACAGAACGTGGTGAGATCATGTGGGTCCACCCAGACCTTATACAAGAAATGACATAGGGGGTAGTGTCTTCCAAAGAAAAGAGGGGCAAGAAATACAAATCATGCCATATGGTGTCTTCTTCTATTCACGAAGTTCTATCTGGCGAGACGCGATCTGAAAAGACCTACTTACGGACTTATGACCCCGTACAAGAAGATGCAGTACCTTCTCAACCTCCTACTGCCCCCACAAGTTCAGAAGCTGGTCTATCTAAGTCCTCAACTACCGACAAAGCTAAGCAGAAGGAGGCGATTTGACAAGTCTCTGAAGGCACCAACTTTCGAAGGCATGGATCGACCTTACAACTTTGACATACTGGCACAGCTAGCCAATACACCTACCAGGTTGTCTTTGTTCGATCTACAACGACTCTCCAAAGAGACGTGGAAATCTTTAAGTGAGGCATTACTACATACCGACTCTTATCTCGCTAAAGTCAAAGCCCCCGCTGAAGATCCCGTCTTCTGTCCTCACTGTCATAGCACTATGGAAGTGGTGCCCAACATCACATTTTCACAAGAGGATATGTTACTCAAAAACAATCATCATGATATACCTATGTACTATACAGGGTATATCGGGGCAATTAAGGTGGATCGGATGCATATCGATCCAGGTTCCTCCCTCAGCAATATTTCTAGAAATTTACTCGAAATTCTAGGGATCCCTCTACACAAGTTGTCTTCAACCAATACAACTATCATGGCTTTCAACGCTGGGAGAAGCCATCCACTGGGCAAGATCCGCCTCAAATGCCAGATTGGTAATCTCCGAACAGAGGTTTTTTGCTATGTAATCGACGCCAATGTGTCCTACAACGTCTTGTTAGGACGTCCGCGGATACACGAGAACATGATCGTTCCTTCTACCCTTCACCAGTGCTTCAAGTACGTTAACAGTGATGGCATTGTGAAGACAGAGTTTGCCGATGTCGATCCTTTTAACGGTATTGAAGCCAACTATGGAGATTCGGTACTTTACCAATCTCAGCCCTCCAAGGATGACGGCAACGAAGCTGACGATGAAGCTGAAGTGAGTTCATCCGCCAGTGATGGTCCCCTGGTTATCAGAGTCAAAGGACGTACTACTCAAAAAAGTACTCCAAAGCCTCTCACAATCTGTCAAAAAGAAGAATCCTGATATTGTCAAACCATTGACCATCACTCTTCGCAAAACGACTCGGGTAGAGCCTGCTGAAGTTCGTCCTCCCAATCCTGATGAGTTACCCCACATGGTGAACTTGGCCAAGTATGTGGCTCCTGTTCCGGACAATGATCCACTCAATGAGTATATCAATACTCAAAATAATGTACCTTCTGTGGATGATGTTATCCCTGAAGAAGAACTTGCATACTTTCTAAGTAAAGGTTTATCTTTGAATTACTCCGATGTCTACCAATCTGTAAACCAGTACATAGATACGATATATGCCCTAGAGCATGGCATATGACCACATCTCTGCATGTCGGTCATGATTCCTCATCTACGGGAAAAAGTCTAGCCAAAAGATATCTACTACTTCATCGTTCCAGCTAGAAAGAAGGGTGAAGAATTGATCATCTTCGGTCGAATAATTGACGAAAGAAAGTTCGTTCTGGACTTTACTAGTCCCAATCACAACACTGAAGCTGACTATGATTCTAAAAAAATACAACTTTACCAATATAGTTGGCAGGCCAAGAATATCATCCAGAACATGGGATATGATATAAAAAGTGACCAGGGACTAAACTACGGTCAAGGGCGACGATTGCCAATACGTCACTTTGCTCCTTCCGACAAACCCGAGAACTATTATCAACAAAATAGTGTTGGTTTGGGTTACATTACTCCTCCAACAACTCCTGAAGGATCAGACGTGGAAGTGGATCGATGTTCTCATTCTTCTGATTCCTGCCTCTGGGATTCAGACTCCAGTATTGGAGACATGTTCAAAGCAACTTTGTCCGTCAATACGGTGTCAGTTGACCAAATTGCATATGATGTCCAATCAATCGAGCTTGAACAATGGGCTCAAAAGATGGATACCAGGTAGGAGTTACGTTTCGAACAACGTGAACCACCGACTGAAGATAAAGTCGTCCAAGTTAATTTAGGAGATGAATCATCTCTTAAACCAATCTTCATCAGCAAAAGTCTGTCTGGTGAAGAACGAAAATCTCTTATACAGCTTATAAGAGAATATATTGATGTCTTTGCTTGGAGCTATGAAGGCATGCCAGGCTTTTCATATTTTTATAATTTCTATCAGGTTATGAATAGCTTATCATATGTGTACTTATTCCATTCCTGACTAGAAACCAAATTTTCAAATTATTCGTGGCTTACCGCCTAAATATCTCGTCTAAAGCTAAGCCAGTGAAGCAGCAGCAATGACGGTTCCGACCAGATATCATGGAGGCCATCGAAAGTGAAGTCAAGAAGAACAACACCCTGACTGGGTCGCTAACACTCTTTCAGTTATGAAAAAGAATGGTAATGTTCGAGTCTGTATCGATTATCGTGATTTGAACTATGTATGCCCGAAAGATGAGTTCCTTCTACCAATCACCGACGTAATGATCGAAAATACTTGCGACTTCGAGCAGATGTCCTTCATGGACGGGTTCTCAGGCTACAACCAGATCAAGATATTCCCCGACAATGTGAAACACATATCTTTTCGATGGGGGTATACTCCTATACGGTGATGCCCTTCGGATTAAAAAATGCATGAGCGACGTACCAGCGAGCTATGAACACAATTTTTTGTGATCATTTACGCAAAACAGTGGAATGCTACGTAGATGATATCGCAGTTAAAAGTCATCTCAAGGGCAACCATCTCCAAGATTTGAGAACGGTGTTCAAACTAATGCGTGCACACCAACTCAAGATGAATCCATCCAAGTCTTTTCTGAGAGTCTCCGGCGACAAGTTCCTTGGTTTTGTTATCACTTCAAAGGGTATACATCTTGACCCGGAGAAAGTGAAAGCTATCCTCAATATGAGTCCTCCAAGAAATCTTAAAGAGCTACGCGGACTTCAAGGAAGGCTAGCCTACATAAGATGATTCATTTCCAATCTTTCTGGAAGGTGTCAACTGTTTACTTAGCTCATGAAGAAAGGAGTATCTTTCGTCTCGACTGAACAATGTTAATGTGCATTTGATGACATCAAGAAGTATCTCACAAGCCCCCCAGTATTGGTGGCTCCGATAATTTGAAAACCTTTCTTGTTATATGTCCATGCTATGGATCATTCCTTGGTGCCCTATTAACTCAGAAGAATGAAGGAGGCCATGAACAGGCAATCTACTACCTCAGCCGCACGATGGTAGGTGACGAGCAAAGATACACACCTGTGGAAAAGGAATGTCTCGTACTTGTATTTGCTATCCAGAAGACACGTCACTATGTGTCTTGGCAGACTATCCACATCATATCTAGAGTCAATCCTCTCAGAATACTCATGACTAAACCGGGTTCTCTTAATTTCCATTTAGCTACATGGGTAATGTTGTTGACTCCATACGATATGCTGTTCGTTCCTCAGAAAGCAGTAAAGGGACAAGTATTAGCTGATTCCTTAGCATCTCATCCAGTGCCAGAATCTTCCAAACTCTACGATGAAATCTCGGATGAAGTAGTGGAGTCTAACACCGTAACTGAGGAAATCCCCATTTGGCGAATGTTCTTTGACGGTGCATCATGAACAGGACCTAAAAGAAATATCGTAGCCGGAGTAGGCATCGTTCTTGTGTCACCCGACCACCTGGTTATATACCGTGTTCGCGGAACCTTGCACCAACAACGTGGCTGAATATAACGCCCTACTGATCGGCCTTCAATTGGAAAAACAACTAGGAATTGGCTATCTAGAAGCTTACGGCAATTCTAATCTAAATAGTTAGTCAGGTCCGGGGGAATTATGAAGTTCGTCACGAAGATATCATCCCATATCACAAAGCGACAATCGAATTGTCTTGTACCTTCGTGGGATTCTTCATCAAGTACGTGCCTCGATTACAGAATATAGAAGCAGATGCTTTAGCCGGTCTTGCTGCTTTCTTGACCGTCCCTACCAATACTCAGCATTCGATCACAGTGTATGGTCGAGAGTTATTCCGTACGAAAGATACCTTGCATATTCATCACAGTTACGCAACATAAACAAACATCGACGTTAAAGACTGGAGATTTCCATTCATAGACTACGCCATCAATGGAATCCTCCCTGAGGACCCAAAGGAAGTAGTGTCTGTCCAAAGGCGATCCCTCAGATTTTACTATGATATAGCTACTAAAATGTTGTACTGACGCTCTTACGACGGGCTACTGATACGATGTTTATCAGACACGGAAGCCAAACATGCACTCTGTGAGGCTCACGACAGAATTTGTGGTGCACATCAACCAGGCCCCAAATTATAAGATTGCCTCAGACGAATGGGTTATTATTGGCCCACGACGATAGCAGATGCTGTTGAATATGCAAAGAAGTGTAGGGCTTGTCAGTTCCACACGGACTTTATTCATCAACCTTCGGAGTTTCTACACCCGACGGTGGCATCTTGGCCTTTTGAAGCCTAGGGTATGGACGTCATAGGCCCAATCAGCCCGACATCCTCCAGAGTACATCGGGTTATCCTAGCTATAACCGATTACTTCTCCAAATAGGCAGAAACTATACCGCTCATCGAAGTAAAGACGTCGAACATGATCAGTTTCATCAAATATCACGTTATCTACCGCTTCGGCCTACCTCACAGGATCATCCATGATAATTGTCCACATTTCACGAGCCATGCATTCTATCAGTTCTGCGATAAAAATTGAATTCAGAATGTAGTCTTTATTACTTACAATCCAACGGCTAATGGGTTAGCAGAAGCCTTCAATAAGACTATCATCAAACTTCTCAAGAAGTTCTTGTCTTCAAACAAGCACGATTGGAATGAGAAGCTCGACGAATGTCTCTGGGCCTATCGTACAACGGTCCGAACTCCAACAGGCAGTACACCATTTTCTCTGGTTTATGAAAGTGAAGCAATTCTTCCCCTAGAAATCCTGATTCCCTCTCTTCGAGTAACCTTAGCCAGTGAGTTGACTGTTGAAGAAAGTTACCATCTGTGACTACAAGAGCAGAAAATACTAGACAAAAAATGATTATTAGCTCAACAGCGTATTGAGCTATACCAAGTACGTCTTTCCAGAGCCTTCAATAAAAAGGTGAAGGAAAGAATCTTTCAAGTTGGTGATCTGGTCTTAGCAGTGAAAAGACCAATGGTCATGACGCACAAGACAAAAGAAGAATTCCAGTCTAAATGGTAAGGTCCTTTCGTTATAGAATCAGTATATTCTAACGGTACGTATCGACTAACCAATCCTAATGGTGACTTGCTTATGATGTCGATCAACGACAAGTTCCTGAAGAAATACTATGTTTAACCTTCACGAATAGCGTTCACATATACCATGTTCCAGTCATGTAAATGTACAGTTCAATGTTTATGTGATTCAAAAAAAATCATCTAACTATTATCCGTATTTCAAGAGTCTTGAATACGCCATGGATAATAGGTCCTTTAAAAAGATTCCCCAGTGGAATTATTTTCGGTTTGGACTCTGCCTAATCTTGGTCTGATGAAAACAAGTCACGTCCATATTACCTCTGAACTATTTTTTGATAATTATTTCCCCAGTGGGATAATTAAGATACATTTTGCCACGTCCATATAACCTCTGAGCAAAACATTCATCAAAGATAATCACGTTCATATTACCTCTGAATTATCCACTCCTATCTAATGTTATATATCCATCCACGTCCATATTACCTCTGGTCGGATATAGAACATTCTCTGCTATTACGTCCATATTACATCTATTAGCATCTTCTTTCAACTTATTATCTATATTAAAGAACCTTGAATATAAAATAGATAATAAGTCCACATCAAATTTCCCAGCAGAATACCCACCAGAAATATTCTTACTACGTCCATATTACCTCTAGTTCTGATATTTCACAAACTTCGTTCATGAATTTTTAAAGCCAAAAGATTCTTTATTAAAAATGTATATCAAAAGACGGAGAAAAAAAAAGATACAAGAGTCTTGACGGCTAAAAAAGACAATTACAAAGAAATGACTTAAGGGATATACAATCGATTGATGCTATCCCTCAGAGCCTTGATTTCAACTTAAGATTTGCCAGTGGCATGACGACGTGCTTCTTTCTGTCGAGTAGCTTCATCCTCGAAAGGAATCAGTTTCATATGCTCCTCTTCCAACTTCACCAGCTGAGCCTTCAATTGGTCTGAGGTTGTGGCAGTCACAGCAGCCTGAACCACGTAGTCTTCCTATTCAAACGCGATTGTCCGTAAGTTGGCCTCAAGCTGGGAATCTCTTTGCGAAGCTGCGCAATTTGATTATACTTTTTAGTGATCTGGATGGCCAGCTTATTCTTTGAGGCAATACGAGCCCGACCTGCAGCATCAAACTGTTCATATTGATCATCCAGCTCACTGATCTCTTTAGCCAGTGCCTCCTTCCTCGCCTGGAAAGTAGCTTCCTCTTCCTCAAGAGCCACAATCAAAGCCACGTCCTCCTCAAGAAATAATGATATTGGGCTTCGCTGACTGACCTCTCAGAGGTTGGCCACTTGATTTTCCAGGTCAGCCATGACCTTCCTTAAAGCATTAGCTCGCTCTTCATAGCCAGTAATGCTTTCAATAGCTGTCACCTGGCATTCAGCAACAGCCTTCACAGGCCCGAAGGCGAAATTTTGGTTCAAAAATCCAGGAATCTTTACTTTCAAAATGGAGTAGAAAGCTCTTATGACTTCCTGAGCCATCTCATCATCTTCAGAAGAGGTCATTGGAGATGAAGCATGATGGGGATCTTCTGTCCCAGGGAGAGCTACTTGGGAGGAAGGTGAACCTGATAAATAAAGCAATATACATATCAGCAAAAAAACTTACTTAAAGAAGGAGTTGTAAATTCATACCTCTTGTCGGCTCAGCATCAACTGGAACTGGGAAATGAGAGCAGACCTAGGTCGCTCACTCTCAATATCAGCCAAAGCAGCATCAGGCTGCTTGTCTTCCACGGTTCCAGCTGGACCCGAAGCAGATTTAATAATGGCCGCCTCAACGGGCCGATCAAAGACTTCTTCAATAAACGATGCTAGTTTACTAGGAGAACCATGGGCAGCTTCTTGTCTTGCCCCGGTATCTAGAGCAACCTCTGTGCTCTGTTCCCTATCCTATTCTACAAGGGAATATACGACGGAAGTCAGCCTCACAAGTTGCACGCAAAATTGAAGTCAAAAAATCTCATCCGAAGAAAAGTGCAAGAATGACATACCCAAAGGAGGGTGAGCTGATTGGACTTGATTTTCATCCAAATCTTTTATCATAGAACCTATCGTAGACATATCCCCCAAAAATGACATAGGAGGGACTGGCTTTCTGATCGCCATCATGGTCTGGGCCTTCACCCTGATCATCCCTGTGCTCAAGCCTTATAACTGAAGAAGATCCACCTTCATCCATCGGTTGAGGATGAGCAGGGGACACCGTTATTATGTCCACCTCTTCAGACGAAGAAGCACCTGCCGTGGTCGTGACATCAATGTCCTGCGCAAAGGACAAACGCAATGGTGAGAAAGCTTCTAACGGTTTGACTAAAATAGCAATGGAGTCTAGGAAGGGATCTACCTCCCGAATGGTAACGGCCCGCAACGCCATTCTACCTCTCCCGGTCTGCTGGAAAGATCTTCTGGGAGGAGGCGAGCCGACGCTCCCATCCGTAACCTTCTTTCTCTCTCTGGAGACAACAACCTTCTTCCTTTTGGACCGTTGAACTAGCTCAGTACAAGCTTTTCTCTTGTGAGGGATATCATGAAGAGGTTCTTCAGTATCCTCTCTCTAAGGTACTGTAATAATCGGTTTCTTAAGAGCGACTCTCTGGCATGGCGCTACAGCCGGCTCAGCTGAGTGTGCGACACCCTCCCTTCCGTGACCCCCCATTACGCAGTCAACCTATATTGGCAAGAGTGGGGGCAAGCCTAGTCTCCGATATTAAACTCTGCGCATGGTGATACCAAGAATGAAGGGCATTGACCTGAATATAGAACATGGCAGCAGCAAAGAGAATATGGGTTTCAGGCTTATCTTCTGGCAATGTAAAAATTGCCCCCGTACATCCAACGTTGTAGTAATCCCATGCACGTGCCCCATCGATCAGGCTTCCTATCGACTGTAGATGAGGGCCAGGGTTGCCTAAAAGAATCTGGCTGTAGCTGAACTGCCGTGCAAAGCGACTAGGCAGATAAGGTTCCAGAAAATTATGGTTCCTATTCCTGAGCACCAGATTGGAAGGCCTGATGGACTGGAGCCAACGGAACGCCCCAATAGGAAGGCTAGTAGTGAGTGCTTCCTCATCTACTAAAGTGTCTCCTGTACGGCTATTACCAGACGGAGGCGACACTCTGAAGAATTCATAATTCTGTAAGAAACTCAAAGCCTTCCTGCAAACAGGCACCCCTACGACAGTC
This sequence comes from Iris pallida, assembly GCA_029216955.1. Taxonomy (NCBI): domain Eukaryota; kingdom Viridiplantae; phylum Streptophyta; class Magnoliopsida; order Asparagales; family Iridaceae; genus Iris; species Iris pallida. The sequence continues at coordinate 5,618,943 of JANAVB010013397.1, read as the reverse complement.
CATTCTGCATCTTTGAATTCCAAAGAAAGACATCTCCCGCCAAAGAGTCTACCATCAGCCCGGCATTCATTAATCTGGGACAGTGCAGCACCAGCCATCCCATCAGGTAATGATCGGTAAATTCAGTCCTGACAAAATCCTTTCTACCATCGTGTGTCACCGCGTGAACAACAAAGTGTCGCAAGGCTCGTTGGATGGCTCAGACCATCGCAGGAATCAGGGCAAGCTGGTATCCTAATGCCAGCTTTACAGCCGAAAGTATCATACCTCGGCTTATCCTTTCAATAGACCCTGAATCACCAGGGACTACACAATCGCGGAGCCATGTCATCAGAAAGGCGGCTAGCACAGCCTTTTCCGAAAACTTAAACTCGGCCTGCCTGAAGAAATCATAAACCAGGAAGTTCCCCTCAGGATCATCACTATCTTCAGTGTCTACTGCCCCGTGATCTGTCATCAGTTGCTCTATCTCAGATTTCGTCGAGGGCTTGCGAGTCGAGAAAGAGACTGGGCCGTTTCCTTCTTCTCTAATAAAGATATAGTTAGTCCAGGCTCTCGTATGGGGAAGGGACCCCTCAGTCTTACCCTTCTATATGACTTGGTGACAAATGAAGAGGTGACAAAGTAACTCTTTGTACACCTCTATCATCTCAGAGTTCTCTCTCTCCAAATCCAAGAGCTCCTCATCACAGGGGACGTATTCCTCGTATGGCTCGGTCGTCCAAGGAAGTTTTGATATCGCCTGCATCTCGTGAAGAGCCTGACCCATCTCCCTACTGGAGTGAAGAAGATATATGTGTGATAGTTGTACAACTCCACCAACGAGATAAACATAGGCCAATTAACCTTCATGCCATATTGGGTGGCTCTAACGGCATAAAAAAGGCCGGTAGCTTTTAGTGTGGCCTCATAAGTTAGAGCACCCATTCAGTAAGGTCGCTCCAAAACGGGACATAGTATCTCCAACCTTCCATTCGTGGCTTCCGTCCCGGATACGACTCCTTCTTTGACAGCATCAGGTTGGAGAGAGTCTCAGCAGCGTAAGGGTGAAGTTCGGTCGGGACATCGTTTATTATGGCCCAAGGATACAGCCCCCTCATGGAGTGGGACGTGGAGCCCTTAACACACTTGAAAGTGTCCTTCTTCCGGTCACCAGAGTTGAATTGGATCCTGCCAAAAATGACTCCATGCAGTTCAGGGATCAGGTGCCATTTCATTTGCCTCCGTACAGCTAGATCAGTAAACGCTGATAGAGGGTATTGGCGCTTCATTGATGGTAACCATATCCTTTGGTTATTTAACCTGACCACCAGAGGGTCTTCTAGAACTATCGTCTCTTCGTCCTTAAATCCCAAGCTGTCACCAAACAAGAAGTACGGTCTCTTAAAGCTTCGTGCCTATCCGAGCGTGAACTTCTCATCATTCATCATCTGCTTCAAGAATATTTTGTCATGTTTAAGCATAGCGATCACCCGCACCGAAGGCTGGTCATGGCTGATCTTAACCTGAGCATTTTTTACCATTACGGTGACGAGGCTTGAATCCAGAGCATGGCGGGCAGAGCTAAGAGGAATCCCACCAAGAGCCGGGACAACCATATCAACTGCGAAGACAGAAGAAAAAGTCAGATTTAGAATCTACAGAAAAAAAGAGAGCTAAGTACTGAGAAATTCTATACGCTCTGATGTTATGCACCCAAAGGGCCTGTGGGCGCATAGGCACATGTTCTGTGTAGGCGCATAACACAACAAAGTGTATGGGCGCATGACACAACAAAGTGCATAGGTGCATGACACAACAAAATGTGTGGGCGCGTGCATCTGTGAGTGCATAAGGCTGCTCACAAAAGAAGTGTTTGCTTTGGGCACATATCGATGGTTATGCGCCCAAGCAGAGAAAAGTCCGAGCGTCATAAATTAACGCCCGAGACTCTATTTTTTGAGACATTGCCTCACCCAGGATGGGGTCTTAAACCAGATGAGACGCTGCCAAAGGAGAAAAACTAGCTACTGTAGCCTTCTTGCCCTTCGCAGACTTCTTGGGAGTCGAAGAAGCCTTGGGAGACATAATTGCTCGAAAGAGAGTAAAAGAAAAAACTCTTTGAAAATTCTGAAGAAAAATAAGAGAGAATGAACTTTCTCCCTCCTCAAGGCCTATTTATAGGAACGAACCGAGAGTTATGCGCCCACATGGCCTATGCACCCATACGATCTATGTGCCTATATGATCTATGTGCCTATGTAGAGATAGTCTTTTGCAGATTATGCACCTGCTATTTGCTGATGCAGACTACGCATGAACATCGCATAAAGAGCGGACCTTTTTAAATTCAGTTCCAAAATAAGTCTATCGCTTCACATTTCTAAGGAAGATCTCAACAGCCATATTTCGACAGCCTGGCAAATACCTATGCACCCAAATGGGAAATTTCCATCATGCGCCCATGCTTCTTTCAAAGTATTCTGACACTCGTTCGAGTCCCAAAAACTTTGAAGGGGGTCTTGTAGAAGCATAAAAAATACAAGACTATGTATCCCACATGAAGAAGACAAAAAAAGCTATGCGCCCACAGAACAAAAGGGAGGCTATGCGCCCACATGATCGAAGAGGGGCTATGCGCCTAAGGTAGCAGATCCCTACGACTCAGTCAACATCCACGATCAGTCGTGCACCGAAGGATGCGGCCACGTCAGTCTCCACGAGCAATCGTGCACCGAAGCATGCGGCCATGTCAACCCCATGATCTACCTACGATCATCCAATGTCCATATGCCTACACCCTATGTGCCCAAAGGGGTGTTATGCGCCCACAGTAAAATCGGTGTATTTTCCACCTGTGGGCGCATAACAGTCGTTTCAGTGCAAAATGACTATAAATAGGGGTCTCATACCTCTTCAAAAACAGACAGAACGGAGAGCATTTCATGAGCCAAATTGCTGCCCTTCTTGCCAGTGAGCCAAGAGTTAGCAATTTTCTTAGGTTTTCTCCCACGTTTGTAATCTGAGTGTCAATGGGGTAAAGGAGCACTACCGTTCAATCTCTATCGTCCCATTCCCCAGAATTCATTTTGTACTTGGGGATCTTCAGTGCAAGATCTCTCAGGCGTACTCGATTTATGGTGCACTGTGCCAATAAGAAAAGACAGTATTTCTTCTTCTTTTTTGTGTGTGCCCACAATTTCATATCATGTTGTCTTTATCTTTTCGAGCAATTTATCTTTCTTAGAGTATTATGATTTAGTATGGATATATTGTCATTACTTGTCCCCTGTTTGGAGATGACCATCTTGACATGTTATGATATTTATATTGTTAGTCAGTTTAGTTGGACCTAGACAGTGTTCTACCGTCGATGTCGTGGTGTAGGCTGGGCGTTGTCACGCACTCGTGCCCCTATACCGGGTACGGGTTGTGACAAGTGTGCCACCCTTTGTCCTTGTTTGGTCGTAGGGGTAGTCTATTGTTTCGTGATGGGATACTGGGCCATGTTATCATTTGGAACATTTTACTTTTAATTATGACTTGTGACATAATTTATATTCATTTAATATGGCATATTTTTCTGTATCTTATTACATTCCTACGAGGACCTGGTAATCTCTCCAGGTGTATGTGTTCATGACTTTCCATAGGTGTTCTAACAAAGATTGTGATCTTCTCTTTTCTATCGAAAATGACTTGCTCTTGGATCGTCTATTGATATTGTGACAATTTCGTTTATTTGTTATTATTTCTTCTCATTTAAAATGCTTGGTAGTGGATTTGTAACCACCCAACAACTTGTACAATGACAATTTATATTTGATTTTAAAATATCCTTATTCTTATGTTTTGTGGATGAGATTTAGTGAACCATAGCTATCTATATACTGCATTTACAGCTTACGTATATTTATTATATGACTGGTATGTATGTTTCCTAGTTCTACGTATTTTGGAACTGTGGTATTACATATTTTTTTGGTGGCCCATACAAGTCAACAAGCATAGTGTTTGGCTACATAACTGCACCAAGGAAGCCTGTGTGTGTATTAGATATGTATTGTAATTGCCCAAACTCTTACTAACCATATTTCACTAGAATTAATTAAGACAGATTGAGAATGGGCATATATATTATCTTCATATATAAATACTTGGTATATTAAATTGAAATCTGTATAAATGTATATCAGTATTAATATATGATAACATACTTCGAATTATTTTAGATTTTTATGAGAAAAATATGTGACAACAAAATTTTACTTATTTTAAATATTTATAATTAGAGAAAAAAATATTTTTAGACTATTTAGATTCTATTCTTTAGATTTTAGAAATTTTAGAATTTATATAAAGATATTTTACTAATTTTTCTACATATATATGTAGAAGCATGGAAAATATTGCTTTTAGTCCCACATCGGAAAGGAGAAGAAGAAAGGGCTCATTCCATTCTATATATAGAGCCCCCTTGCCTCCTTTGAAAAGGGCACCCAAAAAAAAAAAAAAGAATCACTCAATTGAGTCACTCGCTATCATGGCGAGGATGAGTTGGGTTCTGAGTACTATGCACCTTCACGGGCCAGTATGAAGAAATCCAAGGCGGCATGGGCCATGCGCTTCAAACGTGTTATGCCAACAGTAAACCAGAGATGCGCACGTAAAATCATGCGTGCTACCGATAGTAAACTATACTGAATCGACTCGGGTGCGTTGGCACCAGATATGAGCCAACTCTTAAAGTCCCTCTCCCACTTGGGTGCAGCTATTGCGCTTGAACCAAGTCGGGGGGAATCTCTTGCGGGCCAAACCCCATGCGGCCCATTGAGAATGTTGAAGCTTCCAACTTGGACTCTTCCTACTACGCACCATCGGGTGCTAGGCAGTGCTGACCCAATAAGCCCAGTCAACTGTCCAAGATGCTGACCATCAGCGGGCACCGTTAACTGATTATACGGGCTCCTGATGGAAAGTTGTACAGAACCACCCGCGTCCAGTCCCCCAGGGCTAACGGACATGGTGGGTCTCAAAAGTCTCCCTACAACAATCGAGCGCAGTGCTTTACTAGTCGGTGATCAGGGAGCGAGCAAATATGATGGTCCTAAAATTCTCCCTACAACGATCGACCGCAGTGCTTTACTAGCCGGTGATCAGGGAGCAAATATGATGCTCCCAAAAGTCTTCCTACAATGATCGAGAGCAAGTGCTTTTACTAGCCTCAGATCAGGGAGCAAATATGATACCTACGCACCCGGGCGCTCGGGATACTCGGGCCCACAAAACGGATACGAAAGTAGATCAATCTGCTAGCAACTTGCGAGAGGTGATTACTCACAAACGCAAGAAAAAAGAAGCAACCTTGGCATGCGATGAGCCCTTTCCAGGACATCACTGCACCCAAGCCATCATTAATTGCCACGGCCACAAGACAGTGGCTCCACTATCAAGGTAGTCTGTGTTCCAGCGAATGCGACCTACTGTGCCTTTCCAACATCATCTTGGAAACATGATGCCATTAGAAGACGTTGTAACGGCCTGCTCTCATCTAGATGCATTACTCAGATGTCTCAGTTAGGCGCATCGTCTCAGTCAAGCGCATCACAATCTTCTGAAGGAGCCCACCGTCAAATCTTCTTCGAACAAGGAGGTCCATAATCCGTAGTGCCAACACTCACCAAGGAGGAGGGTCGGTCAAATTTTTTTTTTTTCGAGAAGTCAAGAGGGAGACAAACGAAACTCTATCAAATCGTGACATTCTGCACAACACCTTCTCCTAGGGCCCCCATACCCATCCAGCCAGAAGATATCCTTCATGCGGCTTAGTCATAAAATATTCCTCATTTGGCTCAGTCATGAGATGGCCTCATACAGCTCGGTCAGAAGGCATTCCTCATGCGGCTCGGTCATGAGACATTCCTCATGCGGCTCGGTCAGAAGGCATTCCTCATGCGGCTCGGTCATGAGACATTCCTCATGCGGCTCGGTCATGAAACGTCCTTCATGCGGCTCGGTCATGAGACATTCCTCATGCAGCTCGGTCATAAGACGTCCTTCATGCGGCTCGGTCATGAGACATTCCTTCATGCGTCTCGGTCATGAGACATTCGTTCATGCGGCTCGGTCATGAGACATTCCTTCATGTGGCTCGATCATGAGATATTCTTTTATGCGGCTCAGCCATGAGACATTCATCATGCGGCTCGGCCAGGAGACATCCTTCATGCGACTCACCATAGAAGATTAGTTGATGCACGTGACAAGTTGACCAGGTCTCAACTGCACAGATTTGCTACTACGATAAATCACAACAAATCCTAACAAATCCCCAGCTATCAGTCACAGACCAAGTCTCAAGGCATGATTACGGCCATATGGCCCGGGGATTTGCCACGTGGCCATCTATGTGGCTTAAAATTACTATAAATACACACCCACACAAATGGTTGGCAATCCAAGGCTGGCAACCTTAAAAAACAATTTCTTCAAGAGCTAAGGACTGCGTCAAATAGTCCACGGAGTAAGGCAGAGTTGATAGCACTTTTCCGAGCCTCCACCGTCACCTCCCAGAATCAAAACTAAATAATTGTACTTAGATTATTTCCTAGGATTTCTTTCTAGGATTTTCTTTGTACAAGCAAGTTTGCAATCAATTTCAGTGTTCTGTAATAACTGTCTTTGATTTTTTTATGGCAAACATGATGGCGACTCTGCTGGGAAGTTGGTGACGCAATCTGACACATCCAAGCTCGGCTCTACACAGCAGATGCTTGTGGTTCATTTTGACCAACAAGCTTTCGAAGAATTGCTCTCTGAAGGGAGCGCCAGTCCGTCACAAAAGCAAGCCAACCCAAAGAGGACTCGTAGGACGTCAGCGCACAAAACTGTTGCCCCCGCCCAAGTTCTCGAAGAAGCTCCTTCTGCAGCCCAAGATGGTGACCAAAGCTCTCTTACGGCTTTGATTTCGACCGTAGAGGACCCCACTGGCCCTAAATCCAGCAGAGACAAATACTACGATGCTGTGTTTTTGGGGGCACAAGGGAAATCCATGCAGATAAAGAAGAAGCCGCATAAGAGAGATGGGCAGTCTGTCCATACGGCAGCCAACTCTGGCCGCAGACAGACGACTCATGCGGCAGCCAAGTCTAGCCGCAGTAAGACAACTCATGCGGCATCCAACTCTGGCTGTAGGAAGATGGCCTATGCGGCAGCCAGCTCTGACCGCAGGAAGACAGGCCATGCGGCAACCAATCCTGACCTCAGGCAGGATGCCTCATGCGGCCTTATTAGAAGCTCGATTTTCAACCGTCTCTCATACGGTCTTGACTCCATGCTGCCCATTGAGAATGTGGAATGTATTAATCTGGACACTTTTTACTATCTGCCTTCGGGCGCTAAGTCAAAAAAGTCTAGGGCAGTATGGGCCGAACAAGCCCAGTCAACTGTCCAAGTTACTGACTGTCAGCAGGCCCCGTTAAATGTTACACGGGCTCCTGATAGAAAGTTGTACAAAACCACCTGCGTCCAGTCCCCCAGGGCTAACGGACGGGTTGGGTCATTAAAGTCTCCCTCCAATGATCCAGAGCAAGTGTTGTTACTAGCCACGGATCAGGGAGCAAACACGATACCTAAGTACTCGTGCACTCGGGATTCCCGAGTCCACAAGTTTGGTGCAAAGGTAGATCAGCTTGCTACCGACTTGCGTGAGTTGATTACTCACAAACGCAATGTGGCAGCATTGGCATGCAATGAGTCCCTCTCATGACGTCGTTGCATCCGAGTCATCATCAACTGCTGCTGCGACAAATCAGCAGCACCTGAAGGTCGGCAGTCAGTTTTCCAACGACTACAGCAGCTAGCACCTGCCCGACAACAACTCAAGAAACAGGCACAAAATCCAGGGGACGAGGAGTTTTCTTTCGCCTCCTGTAATTCAAATCAAAACCTTCCTCTTGGCAAAGGAGGAAAGAAGACAGGCTCTTCCAGCCTGGCCATCTCTGCCAATATGGCAAGGAGACCCTCATCTGGAGGGTTCCTATCGACGACCACAGGGGATGTCTATTTAGGCACTCGATCCAAAAAGAAGCTTCCAGCACTCAGGGGTGCACCTTCGGTCTCCTTGAGAGTAGATGAAGCTTGGGGTAGCAATCCCCTCAATATATGCGACAACTCGGTGTACCAAGAGCACATACAGGGGGTAGAGGTCCCCCAGAACTGTACAACAGACTTGGATTTCCCTGAGGATCACCACCTTCACCAAGATAATGCGGCTTCCTGCACAGGTGGTATCAACCCTTCCAAGTCCGAGGAGGAAGACATTCCGACATTCCTCGATGATTTCTCGGCACGGGGGTATGACACAGAGAGCACCTCTGCTACGGTCCCTTCCACCTCTACCCACGTGCGGACAGTCTTTATGGCCGACGACGATCATGAAGCACCTTCCGATTGTAACGCCCCAGTACCAAAATATGTAGAACTAAGTACGTGGACATGCCAGCTGTATACATATGAAGTACAGGGGCCTTGTATGTATACATAAGCTGTAAAATACAGTAAACCACAACTAACTAATCTCATCCACAAAATAAGGGAAAAAAAGATATCATATAATGAATTATTTTGGTACAATATGTTCGGTGGAGACACATCCACTACCAACCAAAATAAAAAGGAAGAAGTACATGATATATAAAAGGGCTAAGTGGAAGTAGCAAGGAGGAACCAAGTCACGTCATCTTCGAATAAATGGAGAAGACCACGATCTCGGCTAGAATACCTGCAAAAGATATGAACACACACCTGGAGAATAACCAGGTCCTCAGAGGGACGTACCAAGATACAGGAAGTACATGCTAATGTAAACTATCAGAATAATTAAATAATATACAAAAGACTATCCTAGACACAAATATGCAAAAGGGATTCTAACCGTCTAATATGCAATTTAGAGGACAACTTTCATGCGCATGGGTGGGATTTAGGCTACATGTACGTAACTGGCATCCATTCATCTGTATCCATCCGTAACGTCCAAAATGTTAGAGGGCATCTGCAAATATAAATTGCCATAGTTCCATCCGAAGACTGTGGTTTACCTGTTTGGATTCCCATACGCACTAGCGACTGTCCTCCTCCAATATTTCCCACACTGACCAAGTCAGGTCTATGACCCGCCCAGTTTTGTAACTGCTCGAGTCTCTATACCCTAATCGTAGCAGTTACGATCTATCCGTCACACGACAATAGAGATGGTCAGTCCATAAGTCGTACCCCTAGCAAAATGTCTCAAACCGTGTAGTGTGAGTGTCATAGCCAAAGGAGATATAAGGTTATCCCCAAACAAGAAGGTAGTCCGCTAAAACTATGTCAACATGCATAAAATAGAGTAACGACTAATAGAGTCGCTTGCACCCAAGTTTGGCTTGGACGTGTATTTTATAACAAAGAAAACTAACAATATGAAACAAAGTAAATAATACAGAAAATAAATAATATGACAGTAAATTAGCAAGGTACACTTGCATGGTTTGTCGCCTGGTGTGGTGCGATGGTCAAGGTGGCACGGCATATGGCTTCGGTGATACAAATACATATGACGATCTCTGATGGTGGCATGGACTTGAGTTGGTTGCAGTTGACGTGCGTATGATTGTGTTGGCACAAAATAGTCGTAGATGCCAAATGTACGCAAGATGATCTCAATCGATGGGTCGACCGTGTCATTGGGTCCAAAATGGTCCAATTGGCTAAGGCTGAAATAAGGTAGTTCGAGATTTGTAGGAAGATAGTGAACAATTTGGAATAGTCGTGTTCAAGATTGATAAGCGAGAGATTTTGTATATACAATTATTTTAGAAAAATATTTATGATAATAGAATTATATTTGGAAATCCAATATAATTAAAAATTATGTTTTTCTTTTATCCAAAATATTATAAATAAATACTTGAAAATATAGGAAATCATGTTTAATGTCAAAACTCATAATTTAATTAACTAAATATTTTAAATCAAAAGCCATATCTTAAAATACAATCAAATATCATAATAATATTTCTAAGAATTTAAACCCAAATTTTTGAAATTATATTTTGTCAACCCACTATTATAAAATAATTCCTTGGAAATTATTTAATATACATATGTATTAAAATAATTAGGATAAATAACTAAGTAATAGTTTATGATAGTAATAATTATGCAATACCATTATATAATGTATGTATAGATATACTTGGGGCAAATACTATAATGTATAATAATAATAATAATAATAATAAATATCATATAATAATAATAATAACACAGCTGTAACAGCTGTGCATCTTAAGTAGAGCCAAGGGAACACAGCATATAATTTTAAGAAGAAGGGGAGTGAGAGAGGAAGAGAGATGGGAAGAAGAAAGAAAGCGGGTGAGAGAAGAGGGAGAGAAGAAAGAAAGAGAGGCGGGGCGCGGACGAAGGGAGAAGCGGCGGTGCTCGGCCACGCGAAGGGGAAAGCACGGTGGCGGAGATCTGGTGGGGCAAAGAGAATCGAGTGGCGCCGACCACGAGAGAGCGTTGGGCGACCATTGGCTGGGGCGCTTGGCGGGAAAGAGGGGGTTTTGAGGGGGATAGGCGGCGGGATCGGGGTCTCGAGGCGGTGCGGTGGATGAGTTCACCGACGCACGGCAGCTCCGACGAGGAGGGCTGCGGTGGCAGCGACCAGAGGTGGGGAGCGGTGGTGCTAGGCTCACTTCGGAGAGCGACCAAAATAGTCGGGGATGAACGCCATCGACGACGAGGAGGAAGACCGCTACCGCGGTCGCGATACTGACGACGTGGGACACGGAGGAGCTTGGCCGGTCGGGCGGTGCTGAACCTAGGTCGGCGGAGGCTCGTGCATGAACGGGCAGAGCGCATCCCAGAGGTGGACTCGATGGCTAGGGCACTGGGATGGACGAGCGGGGTTGTCGGCGGGAGCTGCGCGTGCACGGCCCGGCCATGGCTGGCACGGCGGATGGGCTCGACAGGGTACTCCGTCCCAGATCGACGGCGGCTTGGGCGCAAGGGGCTTATGGAGAGGTGGTCGTAGGGACTTAGCCTGGTACTCCGGCCCCGGTGGAAGGTGGGAGGACGCGACGGTGAGTAATGGTGATGGTGTTGGTGTTAGTTTATGGTGGTATTGGAGTTATGTGGTGGTAGAGTCGACGATGGCCGTGGAGAGGATAGTTCGCCGGAGATAAGGGTGGTGCTGGGGGTGCTCGGTTGGGGTTCCGTAGTGAGGGCGGGGTGGTGATGGATAGTGGTGGTGGCGTTCTGTGACAGGGGTGGTCGGAGTGGCCTGGAAACATGGAGAGGAAGTGTGGCCAGGGTAGCGCTGGTCTGGGATTGGTCGGAGGGTGGTGGTTATGGAAGTCGGTGTTGATGGCAGCGGGATGGCGGTGATGATGATGATGGTATCGGGTCGCGGTAAGGCAGGAGCAGCGGAGACTAGGCTAGGGCTAGGATTATGGATTCATTTGTGTCGGAGTTTGTCCGACACGGAGAGATAGAAATGTATTTATAAATATGGAATAAGACGGGGAGGGGACACGTACACGGACACGATGCACGGTGGTTGGGAATTATTTGTGGATCAATTTGGCTTGTAGAATTAATAGAAGAGGTGCAAGGAGTCTCTCCTTATATGGGAGGTGGACTCCTAGTTTGATATGGACTAAGAATTTCAAACCCTCCTTTGGATAATTCGTCTTTTTAATTTAAAACAAAAACAACCGATTCGATAATTCATAATCAAATCCGTATCTAGATAAATATCCATAAGTTTAAACTAAAATAAAAATCATATCAAATTAAATTTATTTTACTATAAATGATCAAACATTAAATCCATGAATTTTGAATTATCTTTATAATAAATAACAATAATAATTAATTTCAAAAATTACTATACTTATTAAATATTAACAGAAAATGATTTCAAAATAGCTTTCTATTTAAATTAAGATAAAATAACTTTGAAATTTTACTATATATAAATGAACAAAATTTCATTAAATGACATATAAATAAAATTTTACATAAAACAAAATTTTTTGAATTATTGCTTATAAATAAAAATAATCCTTTTGAAATAACTACGGTATAATATTTTTCGTGCTCAAACACGATAAAATATTTACCTTATATAAAAATACTTTATATAGGAAAATCTATACTAGAAAACTTTGTATATATAAAAATATACTACCTTGCATATACGTACTCGCACGCAAATAGTATTCACATAAATATTTATTTTCAAAATTACTAACCGTATTTGTATAATAAATAATATAGCTTTCTCCAGAACATAGAACAAATATGTTTTGGCAAACGTTGTATGATACTAAAACAAGCAAAACTTATTTATCATATAAGTATTTCAAAAAAAATATTTATTCGCTATTTAAGAGTTTATAATAAAACAAATTTAGAAGAAAATTAAATATTTCGTATCTACGTATTCGTACTCGTCGTATAATACCAAAATAATTTTAAAAAAATTTAGTAAAAATTTAGGGGTATTACATCCTACCCAACTTACAAGAATTTCGTCCTCGAAATTAAAAATAAGTAGGGGGTAAGAAGGCACACGGGGTATATTGGTAATGACCATTCGATGAGTCCTTGGGCGAGACAAGAAACAACATAAACAAGTATTAGAAAATCGTGATTTAGATAATAAATCACGGACATGGCACAAAAGGAAAAGATTAAGGGTTTTATGTAGATCATGATAAATAATTTAGAGACCTAAGATATGGTTTCTTGGGAGTAGGTTGTCACGACCCGCACCCTAGAGTAAGGGCATGAGAAGTGGGTACGTCCAGCCTATGCCACAGTGTCGGCGGTAGAACGATGTCCTAGGTCACAACATCTAACAATATAATGCTAAGCAGTTTATACTCCCCGAATGGGGGTGACATAGCAGAATGTAAACTCAATCACAACTAAGGAAGAAGAAGCACGATATGATATAGAACTCAAAGAAATACAGATGATCAGAAGAGTCTAAGATAACATCTCAGCAACATCCAGAAATACAAGTCTCAACTACTGAATATGAAAGAATATATACAATCCAGATCTCAATGACAAAAATAAGCCTAACTAAGCTAGTCTCAAGACAACATAAGTAAGATAAAGCCTAACTAAACTAGTCTAGGCAGTAGGGGTAAAGTCATCAGCTAGAGCTGGGTCCTCCTGAGAGTCCATCTCACAAGTGTCATCTAGGGCTGCCCCGTAGAAGGTGTCCACACAGGCCTCCTCCTCGTCCTCTGTAATATTTTTAACAGGTCCAGTCAGGACAGGAGCGAGCACAATACATCTCAACAGTTCATAGCAGGTTAAAAAATATAATCATGCAGTAAAGTAAGATACAGGAAACTGAAAGAAATACTGTATGTAAACAGAGAGAGAACTGTAATAGAAATATCTACTATAAATAGAGAACTAATAGTGGCTAGTGAGTCAGAGTACAATATAGACATGTAAATGGCATAGGATGATTCTGATGCTACACTATGGAATGATTCTGATGCTACAATACTTGGATATTATTTACATGTCTACTTCTACTCCCCCGTACCCCCAATCAATACACAAGGATCCAGCCAGGTTATGTTGTGATTCATGTAACGGCCCCCGAAGGGTAGTACATGATAGTCCCATAAATGGGGATTCTAGGAAAGCCCAATAAATAGGGGATTCAAGGAAGACTCTGTGATCATGAGAGTACATGTCACAAGTGATTCAATGAACCATGAAGCATAGTGATACACCATGTAAGTAAAACGCATAGAACATGTAGTATCCGATGCTCCCTGAGGGGATAACATCTCAAGAAGGGATCCATATTGTACTAATCCGTGTGACCAACATGACAGTATCAAGTAAAGTAATTTAAAGCAGGAAAATAATTCTAAACATGATATGAAATGATCAGAGAATGTACTCGCCTGGTATCTGAGTGTCCGGATAAAATGTACTGTCCGAGGAGAGGTGTCTGGCTCCTAATCAGAACAGCACAAGTGACAACAAGTCTAAAATGATAACAAGATGCAATTCAATGCATTCTAAATGAATCCAGGTCAATCTAGGCCAAAGTCAACTCTTGGTCAACTCTGGTCAACCTTAGAAGTCAAACTAGGTCAACTATGGTCAAACTAGGTCTAACAAGTCTAAATTAGGTCAAACAAGTTATTCTAGGTCTAAACAAGTCTAGGTTATGTTAAACTAGGTTTAACAATCATTCTAAGTCCTAACAAGTCTATATTGGTCAAAACACTACTATACTAGACTATACTAACATCACACATTAGGAAACCATATTATACCTATGTACCTATACTTATACATCACATTATAGGTACATATATATATATATATATATATATATATATATATATATTTTATATATATATATATATATATATATATATATATATATATAATATATATATATTAACTATGTATATACATTACATATAAGCATAGAGAGAGAGGTAGGAAGACTAACAAATGTGTGCGCATGGGTGAGAGTGTCAAGAGAGTGTGTGTTCAAGTGTCAAGGTTTATAGTGTGACAGGAAAATGAATGAAGAGGGGGTATCACTGAAACAGTGTGTGAATATGCATGTGAGTGTCAAGCAAGAGTGAAATGTGAAGGAGTGTGTGTGTGTGTGTGTGTATGGCCTGTGATCAGTAAAACCGGGAACCAAATGTTGTATTCTCAGTTCCAAAACAGTCAACCCAATCTCAGTCTACTGTCACTGTCCAGAACAGTCCCAACATCAACCTCAATGCAAACAGTAAAGTAACATAGGAAATCAGTGAATGGGAGAAAAACAGGAATTCAGTAAACATGTTAGGAAAGGTGTGTAGGAATGTAATAAATCCCAGGTATTGGAAATCAGTTCGATTATAATTCAGTTTTAGTTCGAAAACTTCAAATCCCCATTTGAATCCAATTCCCAACCAAAAATCACCCAAAATTCATATATAGCTAGAAAACATGTAGGTACACCATATTAGACCCTTAAACAAGTAACTAACATCAATTTACAGGTTAATTAAACTACCAAAGTTCAATTTAGAAAACTAGAAAATACAGGAAATATGACTTGGTATAAGGATTTCGGGTAAATACAAAATATAAATCGAAAACATGTTAACATGCCAATACATTGGTTGGTAAACAAGGAGTGGGGTTTGAACATGTCATTCAGTGTCAATGTGTCCCACCACGAGGACACAGACGTGTCCAAATGAAGAAAACCCAATATCAATACAAACTGGACACTGCACAGTGCACTGTCTCGTGCACGAGTGCACGCGTGTCGTGCTCGTGTCACAGGCCAAACCAAGCCTCGTGCTCACAACCCTAGGTTCGCCTAGGTTCTAGCTACCCACGTGTCACCCTGATTTGGGTCACATGTCCCCGAGTCGTGTCTAAAATGCGCGTATCAGAACCCGATAAGGACTGAACCGAACCCAGTACAAAATCAGTACAGTGTCTCGTATTCCCTCGACACGACACGAGAGGTCGTGCCACTTGGGGAGTGTCGTGTCAGACACTGCCCCAACGTGTCCTCGAAGTATCACGTATCCCCATGTCCTACCCAGTGAGCATTTGGCCTCGAGTAGCAGGATAGGGAAAACACTTCGTGTGCGGCCGTGTCCAGTGAGCAAAACATGACACAAACAGCTAGAAATAAACTCAGTCAAGTGGAATCCCACAAACAAGATCTAGATCTAAATTCCTATTCAAAAAGAATTCAAAAACTAAATCGAAATGCCCATTGGGGCATTTCATCAAACACTTAGGTCTACAGTCGGATACATGTCCAGTACGGACACGAAATGAATCCACCTTGACACGAAACCAAATCCTACTGTTAGGGGACTCCTAGGGCTAGGCTACCATGCGAAGAAAACTAGAATTTAATGGTGTTTAGAGTGATTTACCTGGTGGTGTCAAAACCCAAAGAAAGCTCTCAATTAGGGGGTTCTCCTTGCTAGCCAATCCTTCCAAATTGTCCACAAACTGAGATTCCTCAACACAAACAGCAAGAATAGGTGAATTAGAATCTAATGCAATTGGTTTGGATTGAAAAGAAATTAAAATGGATTTTCTATGAATTAATGAAGTTGGAAAAATACCTCTTCTTTAAACTTGTGATCTTTCCTAAAAGAGGCTAGCCCTAAGTGGAGGAGAGTATAAATAAGGGGGGTTCCCAATGTGGCCGGCCATAGTGGGTTAGGGTTAGGGTTAGTGATGGGCTATGGGCCTCTATGAGCTTAAGTTGAAAATCAATGGTTTCAAAACCATAAGTCATGGCTTATGACTAAAAGCCTTCTCTATTCTAACTTGAGTCTAAAAGACTAAAACATGGGTTAACTCTAGTTAGACTAGGGTTACTTAACCTAACCAAGGTAGTCACAACTAGGGTTAGCTTCTAGACTAGTCTACCAAGGTCAATGCTAGTCAAAGTCAACCTAGTCAACCATCATCCAAAATAATTCCTAAAAATTCCATAAATTCAAATAAATAATATAAAAATCAAATAAACCCAAAAATGACAAAAATACCCTCAAACTAGAAATGTGGTAGTGACAAATCTACCCTCCTTAAAAGAATTTCATCATCGAAATTGAAAGGTGAAAAGCAACTGATGAGAAGGATAGAAAGTATACCTCACGGTCCAAAAAGATATGGATATCGCTCGCGCATCGCATCCTCCCGCTCCCAGGTAGACTCTCCTGGAGAATGATGCCTCCATGCGACGCGTACCAAGGGTATCACCTGGTTCCTCAGAACCTTCTCCCGTCGATCCAGTATCTCTACTGGCTGCTCTGGATAGCTGAGAGAAGGTCCAACCTCAATCTCCGAATGATCGAGCACATGGCTAGGATCAACCAATACCATCTCAACTGTGATACATGGAATACGTTGTGGACCCCCACTAGTACAGGTGGTAAGTCTAGCCTGTATGCCACGTCGCTGACTCTCTCGCTGATAACGAAAGGGCCGATGAAGCGCGGGCTAAGCTTCCCACCTCCACCAAAACGTATCGTACCACGAGTCGGAGATATCCTCAAGAAAACCTGGTCTCCAACCTAATCACAAGGAAGGTCTCAATTTAATTATGATAAACAAACATGATCAATAAAATACAAACAAACCTAAATCTAATCCTACTATAATCTGTACCTCAAACTCCAATGGCCTCCGTTGGCTATCGGTCCAGTGCCGATGTCTGTCCTGCGCTACGCGAAGTCTGTCCCTGATAAGCTTTACCTTCTCGGCTATGTCAACAACCATCTCTGGTCCCAGTAAAGCTCGCTCACCAACATCATCCCAAGATAAGGGTGTACGACACCTACGCCCGTACAGAGCCTCGAAAGGTGACATCTCAATGCTGGCCTGAAAACTGTTGTTGTAAGCAAACTCTACCAAATGTAGATGATCCTCCCAGAAACCTCCAAAGTCTAAGACGCACGTCCGCAGCATATCCTCGAGCGTCTGAATAGTCCTCTCTGACTGTCCGTCCGTCTGGGGGTGGTATATGGTACTAAACTTGAGCTGAGTACCCAAGCTAGTCTGCAGACTCCTCCAGAAATGGGAAGTAAAGCGACTATCCCGATCCGAGATGATGCTGACCGGAACCCCATGAATCTTGACTATCTGCCGTATATACATCTCCGCAAGCCTCTCTGTAGACGTACCCACCTTGAATGGCAAGAAGTGGACTGATTTGGTTAACCTGTCAACGATGACCCAAATCGCGTCTTTCCCTCCTGGTGTATGCAGCAATTCAGATACGAAATCCATAGCGATATGCTCCTACTTCCACTCGGGAATGGGCAATGGCTGCAACAATCCACCAGGCCTCTGCCTCTCTGCCTTGACCTGCTGACAGACCAAGCTCCTATCTACGAAGCGAGCTACCTCCTGCTTTATCCGTACCACCAAACATGCTCCCTCAGATCTTGGTACATCTTGTTGGCACCAGGGTGTATAAAGTACTGAGATCTATGGGCCTCCTGCAAAACCTGCTTCCTGAGATCTCCGCTGGGCACACATAAATTGGAACCGTGCCGCCAGGCACCATCCTCTGCAAGAGAAAACTCGCCATCCACCAATCATGCTCGAACCTGCTCTCACAGACACCGCAGAGCAACGTCCTCAAACTGTGTCGCCTTGATCCTATCCACCAAGCCTGACTGAATCTGCCTGACCCACATCTACATCTGCACTCCGGGCACGATCACCTCAATCCCCAGGCTCTCCAAATCAGCAAGAAAATAACGGTCCATGGTTAAACACATGGATGTCGGATACCTACTCAAGGCATCGACAACCACGTTGGCCTTCCCTGGGTGATACTGAAGTGATATGTCAAAGTCTTTCATCAGCTCTAGCCATCTGTGCTGCCTCATGTTCAGCTCCTTCTGAGTGAACACATATTTTAAGCTCTTGTGATCTGTAAAAATCTCTACCCTCTCTCCATACAGATAGTGCTTCCACAACTTCAGAACAAATATCACTGCTGCAAGCTCCAGGTCATGGGTAGGGTAGTTCTACTCATGGAGACGTACTTTCCTGGAAGCATAGGCAATCACCTTCCCATGCTGCTGCAAGACACAACCCAGCCCCTTCCCTGAAGCGTCACTATAAATAGTGAATCCTCCTGATCCTGAAGGCAATGTCAGAATTGGAGCTGTCGTAAGCCACTTCTTCAACTCATCAAAAGCTTCCTGACACTCCTCTGACCAAACATACTCAGCATCCTTCCGGGTCAACCGAGTCAATGGCTCTACAACTCGGAAGAAATCCTGCACAATCTCCCATTATATCCTGCCAGCCCCACAACTGAAGTCGACGCTGCCCATGCCTCAACTGCTACGATCTTTTTCGGTTCAACTGAGATCCCATCTCCAGTCACCACATGCCCCAAAAAGTCAACCTGGTCCAAGAAGAACTCACACTTGGAGGCTTCCCATAAAGCTGCTCTTTCCTGAGAGTCTCCAGCACTATCCTCAGATACTCCTCGTGCTCCTCCTCAGTCTTGGAATACACCAAGATGTCGTTAATGAATACCACCACAAACTTGTCCAAGTACTGGTGGAACACCTTGTTCATTAGGTTCATAAATACTACTGGTGCATTGGTTAGCCCAAACGGCATAACCAAGAACTCAAACTGCCCGTACCGCGTCCTGAAAGCGGTCTTGGGAATATCCTCCCCCTTCACTTTCACCTGGTGATATCCTGACCTCAGATCAATCTTGGAAAATACCCGAGCTCCGCTCAACTGGTCAAAAAGATCATCAATCCGCGGCAGTGGGTATCTGTTCTTGATCGTGAGGTTGTTGAGTATCCTGTAGTCAATACACATCCGTACTGACCCATCCTTTTTTGGCACAAATAATACTGTTGCACCCCATGGCGACGAACTCGAACGGATGAAGCCCTTGTCCTGCAGCTCATCCACCTGCTTCTTTAGCTCCACCAACTCACTGTTGTTCACTCGATAGACGTACTGAGAGATGGGTTCCGCTCCTGGAACCAAGTCTATCGAGAACTCTATATCTCTGCATGGTGGCAATCCAGGCAACTCCTCTGGAAAAACATCCATATACTCTGCTATCAAGGGGTGTGGAATCGTCTGCTCCTCAACCGAGACTCCGCAGAAAACCCTGCTGCTCTGCTCCGCCTGACATCTGGAGTACTCGAACTTTGGCTCCCCCGGCACTCTGAAGAGAATTCTATCCCCTCTGCAATCAATGCTGGCATGGTGCCTGCTTAACCAATCCATATCGAGTACTATATCGTAGTTCGGCAATGGCATTACGAGCAGGCTCACCTCCAACTCACGGCCTCCCAAAACAATACTGCGACCCTTACAAACATCACTCACGGGGATAATGCCACCCCCGGTCGTGATCTTGTAAGTCCTAGACAACTATTCAGCTATGATACCGTGTCTAATCGTAAATGATACTGATATAAAGCTATGCGAAGCACCAGAATCGAATAATGCAAAAGCTGGACTGGAGTCGAGAAGAACCGAACCTGCGATCAGCTCTCCTATCACCTCTGTATCCTCAGCCGCCATGGCGAAAGCTCACGCCTGCTGGCCTCCCCTGGCCTGCTGCTGATGCTGAACAAATCTCTGCTTCTGTGTCGGCAGGGCTGGTCCCCTCTACTGGCCTGCTGGAGCTCTGACTGCTGCTCCCTAAGCTGCTCGTCTCATGCGACACTCCCTCATTTTGTGGTCTGCTGAACAACACACTAGGCACTGGCCCAGCCTCTTCCGACACTCATTGGTGACATGCCTGGGCTTCTTGTAGTAAGCTCAAGTGATAACCTATCTCTAGCCCTGCTGGTGCTGTCTCGGCTGCTGTTGCTGTCTCTGCTGGAATGGCTGCGGCTGGAACTGCCTCGGCTGCTGGTGCTGAAAGTGAGGCCTCTTGGCCTGACCTCCGCTGCTGATGCCCCCAACTGGGTCTCGCCCCCTCTTGAGCCTAAGCTCCAGATCATCCTCAGCCAATAAGACTCCCGTCAAAATCTCCTCGAAAGTGGCATCCCTGTTGCCCTTGGTCAAGGACTTGACTTCCTTGACCAAACCGTTCCGGAACCTCTGGGCCTTTGCCGTCTCGCTCAAGCCCTCTACGAATCTGCCTAGGCGGCTGAACTCCCCAGCGTACTCTTCTACTGACAGGCTCCCCTGGACTAAGCTCTCGAACTGCGACTCGAAGGCTCGGAGCGCTGAATCTGGAAAGAA
>JANAVB010013397.1:5563147-5593147 GCA_029216955.1 Iris pallida | reverse complement strand
GATTATCGAATATGAATACGAATACGTGGTTCAAAGGAGGCCGAATAATTCAAAAAGAATTGCCAAGGCAATAGTGGATGAGATTCTAAGGGGTAAGTTTAACTATATCTCAACCACGTAGAATAATCTTGTGAAAGACGAACCAAAGTGCACTAGGTTGATCAGGCCATCATGCACCAGTGCTGATTAGACTATGTTAGGGAGCGCGCGCTCAATAGCATAAGTCATGAACAAGCTCGATAAATGGATAAGCTTGCAAAACTGGATTATAGTAACAACATTAGTCAAGATGGTAAAAACATAAGCATGAGAAATTAAGATTGAAAGAAAGTAGAATTTGTTCAAACTCCTTAAGAATCTAAGTTATGTCCTGTGTTGGTGCCTATACAGTCGTCCTACTGTTTACTTGTCTAAGGCTTTGGTTAAGGCCATTGGAAGGTTAGATCGTAAGGCATTCTATCCAACTTACAAGAGTTAAACTAGTAGGGTAATGGAACAATGGGTCATGTCCACCTAGTATGGGTTACCTTATTAATCTCTATCAAGCACGAAAGAAGGGCACGAGTCACGATAGAAGGGATCAAGCAAGATACAACTCGGGGAGTCAAGCGAGAAGGCGGTCAAGTATGTGGATGAGATCCTAGACTCTAATCCTATACGCAGGCCCGCTTGGTACGGTAAAGTAACCAAACAATTTATCTTGACCTGCATGGGCTACCACAAAAATATGTAACGCCCCAGTCCCAAAATACGTATGACTAAGTACGTAGACATGCCAGCTATATACATACGAAGTACAGGGGCCTTGTATGTATACATAAGCTGTAAAATACAGTAAACTACAACTAACTAATCTCATCCACAAAATAAGGGAATAAAAGATATCATATAATGAATTGTTTTGGTATAATATGTTGGATGGAGACACATCCACTACCAACCAAAATAAAAAAGAAGAAGTACATGATATAGAATAGGACTAAGTAGAAGTAGCAAGGAGGAACCTAGTCACGTCATCTTCGAATAAATGGAGAAGACCACGATCCCGGTTAGAATGCCTGCGGAAGACATGAACACACACCTGGGAATAACCAGGTCCTTAGAGGGACGTACCAAGATACAGGAAGTACATGCTAATGTAAACTGTCAGAATAATAAAATAATATACAAAAGACTATCCTAGACACTAATATGCAAAGGGGATTCTAACAGTCTAATGTGCAATCTAGAGGACAACTTTCATGCGTTTGGGTGGGATTTAGGCTACATGTACGTAACTGGCATCCAGTCATCTGTATCCGTCCGTAATGTCCAAAACGTAGGAGGGCATCTGCAAATATAAATTGCCACTGTTCTATCCGAAGACTGTGATTTACATGTTTGGATTCCCATACGCACTAGCGACTGTCCTCCCCCAATATTTCCCACAATGACCAAGTCATGTCCATGACCCGCCCAGTTTTGTAACAGCTCGAGTCTCTATACCCTAATCATAGCAGTTACGATCTATCCGTCACACGACAACAGAGATGGTCAGTCCATAAGTCGTGCCCCTAGCAAAATGTCTCAAACCGTATAGTGTGAGTGTCATGGCCAAAGGAGATATAAGGTTATCCCCCAACAAGAAGGTAGTCCGCTAAAACTAAGTCAACATGCATAAAATAAAGTAACAACTAATAGAGTCGCTTGCACCCAAGTATGGCTTGGACGAGCAGTTTATAACAAAGAAAACTAACAATATGACACAAAGTAAATAATGTGGAAAATAAATAATATGACAGAAAATTAGCAAGGTACACTTGCCTGGTGTGTCGCCTGGTGTGGTGCGATGATCAAGGTGGCACGACATATGGCTTCGGTGATACAAATACGTATGACGATCTCTGATGGTGGCATGGACTTGAGTTGGTTGCAGTTGACGTGCGTATGATTGTGTTGGCACAAAATAGTCATAGATGCCAAATGTACGCAAGATGATCTCAATCGATGGGTCGACCGTGTCATTGGGTCCGAAATGGTCCAATTGGCTAAGGCCGAAATAAGGTAGTTCGACATTTGTAGGAAGATAGGGAACAACTTGGAATAGTCGTGGTCAAGATTGATAAGCGAGAGATTTTGTATATACAATTATTTTAGAAAAGTTTTTATGATAATAGAACTATATTTGGAAATCCAATATAATTAAAAATTATGTTTTTCTTTCATCCAAAATATTATAAATAAACACTTGAAAATATAGGAAATCATATTTTATGTCAAAACTCAAAATTTAATTAACTAAATATTTTAAATCAAAAGCCATATCTTAAAATACAATCAAATATCATAATAATATTTCTAAGAATTTAAACCCGAATTTTTGAAATTATATTTTTGCAACCCACTACTATAAAATAATTCCTTGGAAATTATTTAATATACATACGTATTAAAATAATTAGGATAAATAAATAAGTAATAATTTATGATAGTAATAATTCTATAATACTATTATATAATGTATGTATAGATATACTTGGGGCAAATACTACAATGTAAAATAATAATAATAATAAATATCATATAATAATAATAATAATAACACAGCTGTGCCTCTTAAGTGGAGCCAAGGGAACACAGCATATAATTTTAAGAAGAAGGGGAGTGAGAGAGGAAGAGAGATGGGGAGAAGAAAGGAAGCGGGTGAGAGAAGAGAGAGAGAGGGAAGAAGGAGAGGCGGGGCGCGGACAAAGGGAGAAGCGGTGGTGCTCGGCCACGCGAAGGAAAAAGCACGATGGCGGAGATCTTGTGAGGTGGAGAGAATTGAGTGGCGCCGACCGTGAGAGGGCGTTGGGCGACCGTTGGCTGGGGCGCTCGGCGGAAGAGAGGGGGTTTTGAGGGGGAGAGGTGGCGGGATCGGGGTCTCGAGGCGGTACGGTGGACGTGTTCACCGACGCACGGCGGCTCCGGTGTGGAGGGTTACGGTGGCAGCAACCAACGGTGGGGAGCGGTGGTGCTAGGCTCATTTCGAAGAGCGACCGAAATGGTCGAGGATAAACACCACCGACGGCGAGGAGGAAGACCGCGATCGCGGCCGCGATGCTGACGGCGTGGGACGCGGAGGAGCTTGTCCGGTCGGGCGATGCTGAACCTAGGTCGGCGGAGTCTCGTACATGTGCGGGTGGAGCGCATCCCGAAGGTGGACTCGACGGGTAGGGCACTGGGATGGACGAGCGTGGTTGTCGGCGGGAGCTGCGCGTGCGCGGCCCGGCCATGGCTGGCGCGACGGATGGTCTCGACCGGGTACTCCGGTCCAGATCGACGGCGGCTTGGGCGCAAGGTGGCTGATGGAGAGGCGGTCGTGGGGACTCAGCCAGGTACTCCTGCCTAGGTGGTCGGTGGAAGGACGCGACGGTGAGTAATGGTGATGGTGTTGGTGTTAGTTTATGGTGGTGGTGGAGTTATGTGGTGGTAGAGTCGACGATGGCCGGGGAGTAGATAGCTGGCCGGCGACAAGGGTAGTGTTGGGGGTGCTAGGTTGGGTTCCGTAGTGAGGGCAGGGTGGTGATGGATGGTGGTGGTGGCGTTCTGTGACAGGTGTGGCCGGAGTGTCCTGGAAACAGGAAGATGAAGTGTGGCCAGGGTGGCGCTGGTCTAGGATTGGTCGGAGGATGGTGGTTGTGGCAGTCGGTATTGATGGCAGCGGGGTGGCGGTGATGATGATAATGGGTCGCGGTGAGGCATGAGCAGCGAAGATTAGGCTAGGGCTAGGATTAAGGATTTATTTGTGTCGGGGTTTGTCCGACACGGAGAGATGGAAATGTATTTGTAAATATGGAATAAGACGGGGAGGGGACACGTACACGGACACGATGCACGGTGGTTGGGAATTATTTGTAGAGTAATTTGGCTTGTGGAATTAATGGAAGAGGTGCAAGGAGTCTCTCCTTATATAGGAGGTGGACTCCTAGTTTGATATGGACTAGGAATTTCAAACCCTCCTTTGGATAATTCGTCTTTTTAATTTAAAACAAAAACAACCGATTCCATAATTCATAATCAAATCTGTATCAAGATAAATATCCATAAGGTTAAACTAAAATAAAAATCATATCAAGTTTAATTTAATTTACTATAAATGATCAAACATTAAATCCATGAATTTCGAATTATCTTTATAATAAATAACAATAATAATTAATTTCAAAAATTACTATAATTATTAAATATTAACGGAAAATGATTTCAAAATAGCTTTTTATTTAAATTAAGATAAAATAATTTTGAAAATTTACTACATATAAATGAACAAAATTTCATTAAATGACATATAAATAAAATTTTACATAAAACAAAATTTTTGGAATTATTACTTATAAATAAAAATAATCCTTTTGAAATAACTACGGTATAATATTTTTCGTGCTCAAACACGATAAAATATTTACCTTATATAAAAATACTTTCTATAGGAAAATCTATAGTAGAAAACTTTGTATATATAAAAATATACTACATTGCATATACGTACTCGCACACAAATAGTATTCACATAAATATTTATTTTCAAAATTACTAACCGTATTTGTATAATAAATAAAATAGGTTTCTCATGAATATAGAACAAATATGTTTTGGCAAACATTGTATGATACTAAAACAAGCAAAACTTATTTATCATATCAGTATTTTGAAAAAAATATTTATTCGCTATTTAAGAGTTTATAATAAAACGAATTTAGAAGAAAATTAAATATTTTGTATCAACGTATTCGTACTCGTCGTATAATACCAAAATAATTAAAAAGAATTAGTAGAATTTAGGGGTATTATACTGATCGACAACGTCTAGAAGTACTTGAAGCCATGCTCCTGTCCTTGGTCAAGTCCGGGGATGAAATCAAAGCTGCCTTGCCAACCCAACCGGCAAGGACGCCCGGACAAACAAGCTTGGGGCCCGTAGTCAACGCGGACTCCAACACGACCGCCCCTCCTTTGGTTGACGATCCCTTAGGAGCATTCATTCCTTCAGCTGCAGATGAAGCCAAGGAGGGAAGTCCAGGAGCTTCGGGCAATGTTCAATGCTCGAGACTCCTCTCGAGACCTCAGAATATGCAATCCATATCCCATTGCATGGAGAGATGTGCCTTTTCCACCACGGTACAAGCCATTCTATATTGATTCTTATGGCGAGAAGACCTATGCTAGTCGGTACATGACTTACTTTGAGGTCACAACTGACCACTTGCCGCATAGTGATGCCATCCTCATGCGATTATTCATCGGAGCATTGGAGGAGATTGCGTTCGACTGGTACAACAACCTTCCCAACAACTGCATTCATTCTTTTGACGGCTTCAAACACATGTTCCTGGAAAGATTCTACGAAGTGGGACATGATGTAACGATGTCGTCTCTCATGGACGTCGTTCAGGGAGAAAGGGAGCTAACAAGGAACTATATCGAGCGGTTCCGCCAAACCTTAATGAGATTGCCCCAAGGCAATCCCAAGTGCTCCTTGATTGAAATTGGCCAGAAGAAGCTTCTCCCTGAAATTAGCCTCTGGATGGGTGACGATCAGTTCAGGGATTGGACGACCTTCATCATAAGCGCTACCAATGCAGAGGCAAAATTGAAAAAAAAGCTCGCCAGTTGGGATTACACATCCCATATGGAGAGGATAAAGGCAGACGTCCTGGCTCCACCTCCAGCAACAACAACAGTGGTGCCACCACCAACCGGGATAATAAAGGCAAACAGGCCATGGTCGCTGATGCGACTCAGAAGCTCGAACAAAAACAGGCGGAAGGTCCGTGGCCCAAGGTTAATTACTCATTTAAAGATAGTCATGTCAAACCTATCTTCGATATGTTTTTGCAAGGGGGTAGGATCCAGCTCCCTCCACCAAGGCATGAGCCCCGAGCGACAGAAATGGAGGATCCAAAGTATTGTCACTTCCACCGCTATGTTCATCATGCCACTCATGATTGCTTCCAATTGAAGTAGTACATTCAGAGTCTTGTCGACTCTAAAGCTCTGTCAATAGACTTTGAAGAGGTTACCGTGGCGGCGAACATGGTGCCAATTCAGTTCGGCGACTTCCCTCCAACAAGCACTCCAGACGGGGTAATACATGTCCCTCGGGCAACTATGGAGGTTACTAATCTTCCACCCGCCCGGAGCCAGACTTCTGGATTGGTACCTCTCACCACATCATGAGGAGAGATCATGTGGGTTCATCCAGACTTGGTACCCAAAGTTACCCAGGAGGTGTCATCTCCTACCAGCAAGAAGAAGGGCAGGAAGTCTAGATCCTGCCATACAATTTTAGCCGAAGCTGAAGAAGCTGCAGCTGTTGTTACCCGGTCTGGAGCACAAGTCCAGCCCACACGGGATAGTTCAGTCGAAGATCTTCAGTCGGCAACGTTGCCTCCCTCTGATGTTCCAAGGCCATCTCAGCCTCCATTGGCGGATAACCCCAAGACAAAGGAAACCCGCTTCGACAGACCACTCCTAAATGATGTACCTCAGGAACTGGAGAGACCTTACAACTTTGATATATTAGCACAATTGGCTAATTCGCCAGCAAAGTTGTCGTTATACGAGCTCCTAAGGCTCTCCAAGGATCTTCGTGTCGCATTAAGCGAAGCACTCCAAAATGCTGACGCCTACTTAGCTCAGGTCAAGCCTCCAGGGAAAGACCCATAAGCAGATCTACAGGGCGACGATAGCACAGATGCAATGCCCAACATCACATTTACTCCTCAGGACATGTTGATCAAGTCCAATTTGCATGATCGCCCCTTGAACTACACTGGATACATAGGCGACATCAAGGTGGATCGGATGCATATCGACCCCGGCTCGTCAATAAGCATCATCCCAAAAAGCTTGCTCTAACTTCTTGGCATCTCTATGCATCGGCTAGCAGCAACCAACACTGCCATTAGCATTTTTAATTCGAAAAGGAGCTAACCCCTAGGAAAGATCCGGTTGAAGTGCCAGATTGGTGACCTGAAGACGGAAGTTACCTGCTATGTCATAGATGCAGACACCTCCTACAACATCCTCCTGGGATGTCCGTAGATACATGACTATATGATCGTGCCATCCACCATTCACCAGTATTTCAAGTATGTCTGTAAGTACGGTTCCGTGAAAACTGAATTCGCCGACATTGATCCCTTCAAAGGGGTTGAATCTTATTACTCTTCGAAGGCTGTCTATAAGACGAATCCAGGAAATGTATAACTGACGAGCTGGAAACCATCATAGGGCTAGAAGAACCCTTGAGAATTTGTCTCCAAGCCCGCAAACCGGGCAAGGCCGTACCCTTGTCGCAACCTTGCACAAAGAGGCGCTCGGTTCTCCTGCACACCTATGCAGTTGGAACCAATTGTCATTCGTCTCCAGAGATCCAGCCAGGAGCCAAAACCGGTCATAGGGCCAATGGTGATCCAACTGCCGAAGTCCAATCAAAGGTGACCGGAAGACACAAAGTCCCTTACTGAGCCAATTGTCATCCGTCTTCCCAAGACGAGCCAGCAGCCAAGTGTCGATCCAACACTCTCAGGCAAGTCAATGCCCCAAGCTAAACCCTTGGTGGTCAAGTTGCCCTAGACAGCATCCCGACCTCTAAGCTCGCTAGGGGTAGCCAAGGAGGACGAAGAACTCGCCAAATACTTGGTTACACAAGTGGATAGCCCCTCTCCTGATGATGTAATCCCTGTGGACAAAATTTCTTATTTCATCAATAAGAGGTTGCCGTTAGACTATTCTGAGTATGATAAGCCTAATCTAACGTATGCTGCACGGGACTATCTAGACGTTAGCCTGCACACACGGGTGACAATCGTCCATACCCCAAATCGACTTGCTCCCATAAAAGGCACTTACTTCCTGGTCCCAGACAGAAGAGGATGGGATCACACGATCATCTTTGGCCAAAAAGAAGGTCCTCAATCTTTCACGCCACATGAGTCCGATTTCGGACCCAACGCTGGAAGACTACCGCTCTACTTGTATAGTCCTCAAGCCAAGTACTTCATGCAAAAGCAGGGGTACGACATGGAGGCTATCCCGGGTCTAAATCATGGCAGTGGTCGGCGATTGCCTCTACATCCGTCGGCACCGACAGGGAAACCTCAGGATCATTATAACAAATCCAGACATGGCCTCGGGTATGCTACACCAGCAACAACACCTGAAAGTTGTGATAAAGAATGCGAATGGCACTCTCATTCATCCGAGTCACCCACTTACGACTCCGATAGCAGCATTGAAGATATATTCAGACAGATATTATCTGGCAACATGATATCCACTGATATTGAAGAGGAAGATGAAGACCTACTCGAACCGTTTAAGTTGGAGCCACGGGTCCGACAACTGGATGCACAATGGGAGAAGAGCTTCGAACTGCGAGACCCTCCCACTGAAGACGAGGTCATGTAAGTTAACCTCGATGATGAATCCTCTCCAAAGCCAATCTTCGTCAGTAAAAGCCTGACAGACGGCGAGCGGGAGTCATTGTTGCAACTCATCAGAGAATACATGACGTCTTTGCCTGGAGCTATGAAGACATGCCAGGGTTAAATCTTGAGATCGTACTTCATAATCTCAACATTTATTCGGACGTAAAACCAGTCAAGCAATAGCAACGGCGGTTCCGTTCAGACATCATGAACTCCATCGAAACGGAAGTAAACAAGCTTATAGCTAGCAGTTTCATCCGCGACTGTGTAACAGTACACACTGATCCATTGGAAGCTGTTCCGTTAACAGAAGCTATTCTCGCAATCACCGACTACTTCTCTAAATGGACAGAAGCTGTTCCGTTGACAGAAGTATGTTGGTTTTCTCGCCACTTATTATCCGTACTTGCACCACCATTACACAAAAAGGATAATAGGTCCACAAATGTCCTCTGTCGACCACAAATACTGTATTAGGTCCTCTAGTACATGCACCCCTTCTTCACAATTATATACTTCTGGAACCCAGTTGTCTCGTGGAATTCATTACCCGTTACATAGAACTTTCATGTCCATATTAGCTTTGAGTTGTTCTATGTATCCTCATTTGAGTCCACTCCCACCACGTCCTCATTACCATCAACCTTATATTTACCATGTCCATATCACCTCTGAGTAAATATGTTGGTTCCTTCTCTCAACTTATTATCTGTACCTAAAACCAAGGTATGCCAAGGATGACAAGTCCACATAAAATCTCCAGCGGAAGTACCAAAACCTATCACGTCCATGCTACCTCTGATAGGATTGCCACACCTAAAACAACTCTACTTTCCATGCTTCTTATTCAAAGTATTCCAAATTTACAATTTGAAAACTTTGAAGGAGGTCTTGTAGAAGCATAGAAAATATTGCTTTTAGTCCCACATCGGAAAGGAGAAGAAGAAAAGGCTCATTCCATTCGATATATAGAGCCCCCTTGCCTCCTTTGAAAAGGGCACCAAAATAAAAAAAATAAAAGAATCACTCAATTGAGTCACTCGCTGTCATGGCGAAGATGAGTTGGGTTCTGAGTACTATGTGCCTTTACGGGCCAATATGGAGAAATCTAAGGCGGCATGGGCCATGTGCTTCAAACGTGTTATGCCAACAGTAAACCAGAGATGCGCACGC
This sequence comes from Iris pallida, assembly GCA_029216955.1. Classification (NCBI taxonomy): domain Eukaryota; kingdom Viridiplantae; phylum Streptophyta; class Magnoliopsida; order Asparagales; family Iridaceae; genus Iris; species Iris pallida. The sequence continues at coordinate 5,583,521 of JANAVB010013397.1, read as the reverse complement.
AAAATCATGTGCGCTACCGATGGTAAACTATACTGAATCGACTCGGGTGCGTTGCCACCAGATATGAGCCAACTCTAAGTCCCCTTCCACTTGGGTGTAGCTATTATGCTTGATCCAAGTCGAGGAGGGAATCTCTTGCGGGCCAGACCCCCATGCTGCCCATCGAGAATGTCGAAGCTTCCAACTTGGACTCTTCCTACTACGCACCTTCGGGTGCTAAGTCGAAGAAGTCTTGGACAGTGTTGTAGGTCATAGTAATCAAGTTGCACCCATCAACAAAGTTATAAAAATCAAGAAATGCATCATTTAAATGAACTGCGCAGACATCAGATTGCGCAGCATTCAGATTGCGTATACCGCACTGCGCTCACTCTCAACTGCGCAAAGCTAAAGTGGCCTTGTCATCATTATCTGACAAAATCAAATCTTCTGACAACTGACAGCACGGAGAACGAGGCGACTGTTTGTTTATTGTACAGCACGGCACTCGAGGACAGCTGGCAGCGCAATCGGCTAGGCAATCTGTTGCGTAGTCCATCCTCGCGCAATCTAAAGTCAGCGCAATTCATGTGGCGTACTTCATCATGACAACTAAAAAAAGTACACGTGGCATTCATGGCATCAATAGCTCATTACGTGGCAACCGTCTGCACATGATCATGCGCAATTCAATCAAAAGATGTCATGTGTCCAAGACAGTTGGCCCACGATCCAACAACTGCCAGCGCAGTCTGATGCTGCGCAAACCAGTCCATGCACAATCCAACTTGCGCCATTCAGAATAACTAAAAGTTAGTTATTTCCATAACTCTATAAATAGAGTTTCAAGTCATTATTCAAGGGGATCAGACATAAAAAGTTTAGAAATATCAGAGAATTCAGGAGTTCTTGCCCAAGTGCTGCTGCATTCTTCCGAGGCTTTTACCTTCAACTTCAACTTTCGAGGCTATCATCTTCAAAGCTCACATCGACCAAGGGATAAAGCAATCGTCTTCTAGATTGGATTCCTACAGTTGTACTTTCCCAGAATTCTTGTAATCTCTTTACAAAGTTTGTATCGATAAAGTTTCATACTTTTGTTTTTGTAAACAAAATGGCGACTCTGCTGGGGACGACTTTCTCCTCCGACGAGGAAGTGACAACTCAATGTGACATAGCGTCTATCGAAAAGACGCAGAATACGCTGGTTGTAAAGGTCAACCAGACAGCCTACGAAGCCATGATCAACTCTAGGATCACTCCTCGCACTACAACAACTTCTGCCTCGAGCAAAGTGCGCCCAGTGTGGGTCCCCAAGACAGCTGCGCAGTCTATTAACTCTGTCAGCAAGACTGCTGTGCAATCTGTTCATCCTGCCACCAAGACTGCTGTGTAGTCTAAAGTCTCTACCACCAAGGCTGTTGCATAGTCTGTTGTCTCTGCTGTTGCACAAATTACCTCTACCACACGTGCGCAATCTGCTGTGGCCAGTGCACAAACTTCTTATGCTGCTCTGTTAAAATACAAGACTCATGTTCCTCTGGCGCAGTTGGCTGCTACTCTGCCTGCGCAGTCCACTACTCTAGCAACCAGAGTACAACTCAAGCACTCTGACAACAAGGCTCCTCCTGCACAAACTACTATGGTTCAGGCCAGAAGACATCCTGTGCAACCTGCCAGTGCGCCATCAACCCATGCGCAAACTATTCTTGCGCAATCCAGGAGTGACAGCCCTTTGGCTAAACTCTCTTCTTCTCACAGCAAGGGGAAAAGCTCTATTCCTCTTCCCAAGCACCCTGTTGCTCATGCGTAATCCACTGGAGGTAGTCTTTTGGCTATTCCTCCTTCTTCTCAGAACAAAGAAAAAGGCCCTTTGGTCTTTTCTCGAACTTCCTCGTCTCATGACTTAGAAGACAACAGAGGGAAACGCTCTTTAGCTAATCCTTCTTCACAAAACAAAAGAAAAGGCCCTTTGGTCTTTTCTCAATCTTTTTTGGTTTTTACCGTAGAAGATCAATATGAATGTGCCTCGGCACCAGTCAGTACAAGAACTCCTTCAAATAAAGGATCTTCTTTCCTTTATTTCAAGAGAACTTATACTGATCAAAGAGGTATTCTGCCTACTCCGGTAGCAGAGTTCCAAGATTTCCCAACTCTCAAGATATCTCGATCGAAACAAGGAAAATTGTTGGTATCTCAGACAGAAACCCCTGGGGGTGAATTTGCAGATCTAAGAACTTATCTCAATCGACCAACTTCGGTAAAACGCAAACAGCCAATACCGAAGACCAAACATCATCAGAAGCAAACTTCCAGGGTCAAAAATCCTGACACTTATGCTAATGAAGTGAGCACTTCCCTATATACTCAAGGGATAAAACATTTGAAGAATCGAAACCATGTTTCGAATATTGTCAAAGAACAGATCCCTCAATCTTTTGATCTCCGGGGACATCTCAGGCAAAAGCGGGACAACGTCTCGACACCTCCAGTTCAATCATCAGATCATCATTGCAATCATAAAGTCATTATCCAATGTTGTTGTCAAACAACAAAAAGATCTGTCTTTGATCGTCTGAACTTTACAAATTCTGGACCTAAGTCAGAGGATGAAAATGAAGTGTTGTACGCTTCTGTTAACATGACCTCTCGAGACACTGGGGGTAGAAAGTGCTCTAAGCATAGCAAGCCTCGCTGTCCTAGCCAACGGTATTTAGATTTACTCCAGAAATCTTCTGAAGGAGTATTTCGACATACCCGATCCCGAAGCCAAGACACAATCGGTCAAAGGAATCTACTTCAAGATCCTTTGGGTCATCTTCTTACTTCTCATTCGGGATACGACTCTTTCTCCGACTATGATGCATACAGCGAAAGCTCTGAACAGACAGTGTCTTACACTGTACCAAGAGAAGTGACAGCTTATGTTGTCAATGAAGATCCAGATGCTTCAACTTCTGCAAATCAGGAACAGCGAATCACTGCACTAGAAGACAAGCTAAAGACCATGGCTGAAATGGTCGCTAGTATGTATTCTATCATCGTGGCACAACATACCACACCACCGATTGTACCTGCTGTAAGTCCAAAAATTATAGCATCATCGGTACCTGTCAATGCAGGGCTGGTGGTAGTATCTCCTCAAGTACCTCTTGTACAAGTTCAACCTGTACCCAGTCAATCAGGTGCTGGGGGTGGTGCTTATCATGCTGTTCCTCACCCTAACACTGTGACTCCACCTGCTCCTTCCTCATCATCAGAAGACGCTAATGAAGCTGTCAAACTCCTGCGTACTCAGTTCGAGGCTTTCAAGGAGAAAGACAACTTGCAAAGGTTGGGGATCAAGCAACCTTATCCAGTTGAATAAAAAGATGTCCCATTTCCTCCAAAGTACAAAATCCCAATAATCTCTCTGTTTGATGGCAGTACTTCCCCTAGCCAGTTTATCAATCACTTTGAGGTAATGACCGTCCAACTCCAGCCAAATGATGCTCTTCTTACCAGAGTATTCGTCGATTGTTTAGCCGGCGTAGCATACGATTGGTATAGAAGCTTGCCCGTTGACTGTATCACATCCTTCTCGGGTCTCAAACAAATCTTCTTGGAACGATTTTACGAGGGGATCAATGATATGACCATGTCAGCCCTTAATAAAATCAAGCAAAAACATAATGAAACTGCTGAAAGTTTCATTGAAAGATTTTGTCGAGAAGCCTTGAAGATGCCTCCTGGGACTCCGGCCGCTGTCACCATAGACACCTGTAAGGCAAATCTTTTGCCTATCATCAGTATGTAGACAGGGTCAACTCAGTTCCAAGATTGGCCATCTTTCATTGTCAATGCTAAAGCAGCTGAAGTTAGCGCTGACAAGTTCAAGCAGCTGGGAGTACAAATGTCGAACTCCGATCGGGATGAACACCAGACATCAAGTGGAGGTAATCGCCAGAATAACCGCAAGAACAAGGAGACTTTGAACATCAATTTGAAGAACAAAGAGTCTCTGGCTGTCAACGTAGCTCCACCTAGGTCCACTTCTACTCCTTCTGCACCCCCACTAAGGGAACCTCGTCCTAAAGTAGAGTACTCCTTCGACAAGAATGACACTACAAGCATCTTTGATTGTTTAATCAAAAGCAACAAGATTCAGCTTCCAGACCTAAAGAAGCCTGATGAAGTCGGTAAGACTGATCATCCCAAATATTGTGTCTATCACAGGTTCATTGGGCATCCTACTCGAGCATGTTACGTGCTCAAAGGAAAAATTCAAGAGCTGGTCAATGCTGGTGTTGTCACTCTACAACAAGATGAGAAAACTATGACTGCAAATATGGTCTCAGTTCAATTCGGTGACTTCCCTCCGCAGATGGTACAGCATGGCGTCATTCCTATCCCCAAAGCTACTCTTGAGATTGAGAATCTCCCTCCTCCACGAAGTGAAGGTCTCGTTCCCTTGTCTCTTGACAATGGCGAGATTATATGGATTCATCTAGATCTTGCTTCAGAGTTTGAACTTCCCTCTTCTTTCAAGAAGAAAGACCGCTCTAAAGGTAAGACAAAGACTTGTAACATGGTGTCTTTTGACACCATAGTTGATGAGACAATTCTGTTGGGCACCAGATCAGGGAAAGCCTATCTGAAGGATTACTCCGAAGTTCAAGAGAATCATGCCTCTTCTTCTGAACCTGCTCCAGTGCAGCCTGTTTCTACTGAGGATATTTCTTCTGCACCCTCACCGGTTGTGGTGCCCATTCCTCCCAAGCCAACGGCCGCTGACAAAGGTAAACAGCAAGTCCGCTTTGACAAACCTTTGAAGAAGTCATCTCCTTCCGGACTTGAGAAGCCTTATAACTTCGATATCCTGGCTCAATTAGCCAATACACCGGCCAGGTTGTCCATCTTCGAGCTCTTACGTCTTTCCAAAGAGACTCGAGAAACTCTGAGTGAGGATCTCATTCAAGCTGAAACTTGTCTAGCCCTTCTGAAGAAACCTACAACAGAACCTGTCTCTTGCCTTCATTGTCATAGTGTTCTGGAATTGATTCCAAACATCACTTTCACACAAGATGACATGCTAATAGAAGATAATAGGCAAGATCGTCCTCTCTACTATACAGGATATGTTGATTCGATGAAAGTCGATCGTATCCTTATAGATCCAGGATCTGCTCTTAGCATTATGCCGAAGACAATGTTGGATACGCTAAAGATTCCAGTGCATAGTCTTTCCAGTACAATCACCACCATTCTCGGGTTCAACCAGGGAAGGAGTGAGCCTTTGGGCAAGATTCGCCTAAAACTCCAAATTGGCAATCTTCGCACAAAAGTGACCTTCTATATCATAGACAATCATGGTTGTTCTTACAATACTTTATTGGGGAGACCATTTCTACATGAGCACAACATTGTTCCTTCAACTTTTTATCAATATTTCAAATATGTTGATGACAATGGAGAGGTGCAAAAATAAGTTGCAGATCTCTATCCTTTCAAAGGCGTCGAAGCATACTGCAACGATGCTCGTATGTATAAGGATGAATTCATGAAGGTGGTGTTGTCTCTGGATACTGAAGAAGAGCAAGAAGCAATGCCTAAAGACACCTTTATCATACCTGTTAAAGGGCGAGTCTCTCATCCTCAGTCCTCCAAACCACTGGCTATTCACTTGCCAGTCCAGAAATAGTCAACTGATGATGATAAAAGGGAGCTCACCCCTTCTGAGCCACTTGTTATCGACTTACGTCGTAACAAGGACAAAAAGCAGCTCACTTCTTCTGAGCCACTTGTTATCGATCTAACTCATAACAAGGACAAAAGGGAGCTCACCTCCTCTGAGCCGCTTGTTATCGACCTCCGTCGTAACAAGGCCAATCCTCATCCACGTTCTTCTTCTCCCCCTTGTAATCAATCTGACCAAGCCTGCTAAGGCTAAAGGTCCTGTTGTAAATACGAATGTACAGATCAATGAAAAAGCATCTACTTTCTAGTATACTGATGTCATTTATCATACTAAATGCTATTTGGATATGTTAGATAGCTTTCGATCATTTACAATGGGAGTTGTACAATCTCTTCAAACAGAAGTCTCATTTGAAGATCCAAAAGATTCATATCGTATTGTTCCCGCTCGAAAGAAAGGCGAGAGTCCAATACTTTTTAGTAAAGGACCGGAACAACAATTCAATTATACGGATGATAGCAAAAGTAACGATACAGGACATCTTCAATTCCGACGTTATAGTCAAAAATCAAAAGACATCATCCAAAAAATGGGTTATGATTTCAAGAGTGGCCTCAATTACGGCAAGGGTAGACGAACTCCTATTCGTACTACTGTTCCGGAAGGAAAATCAGAAATGTATTACAGTAGGACCAAAAGAGGTCTCGGATATGCTTCTCCTCCGATGTTATCCCCAGCAGTTTCTGAATCTGATAGCGAGGAGCGCTCTAACTCTTCTGATTCCAGATCATGGGATTCTGATAGCAGTGTTGGCCAAGTTCATCGGCTGATTGTATCTTGTAACATGGTCTCCGCTGAACTTCCAGAAGGATATGACGAGGATATTGAAGAAAGTCCCGAAACAGATCCTTGGGCTCAACGAATGGATAATCAATGGGAACTCCGATTCGAACAGCGAGAACCTCCTACTGAAGATCAATTGATACAAATTGATGTAGGAGAGAGCGGGTCACCTCTTCCAATATTCATCAGCAAGAACCTCCCAGAGGCAGATAAGCAAGAATTAATTCTTCTTATTAAAGAATACATAGATGTCTTTGCCTGGAGTTATGAAGACATGCCAGGTCTAGATCCTAAAGTTGTTACTCACAAATTGAATATTTTGTCGAATGCAAAATCGGTCAAACAATAGCAACGGCGCTTCAAGCCAGAAATGATGGATGCAATCGACGATGAAGTCAAGAAGCTCATCGCTTGTGGCTTCATCCGAAAAGAACAACATCCTGATTGGGTAGCCAATGTCGTCCCAGTTCTAAAGAAAATTGGTAAAGTTCGAGTCTGTATCGACTTTCGGGATCTCAATAAAGCATGTCCAAAAGATGAATTTCCTCTTCCTATCACGGACGTCATGATTGACAATACCTGTGGGTTCGAACGAATATCCTTCATGGACGGATTCTCTGGATATAATCAGATTCGGATGAATCCCGAAGATGAAAAACACACTTCTTTTCATACTCCTCGCGGAGTCTATTGCTACACTGTGATGCTATTTGGTCTCAAGAATGCTGGTGCAACTTATCAACGAGCTATGAGTACCATTTTTTGAGATCATCTGTGCAAGACTGTCGAATGCTACGTCGACGATATTGCTATCATGAGTCATCTAAAAGAAGATCACATCCAAGATTTGAGAACAATCTTTAATCTCATGCGCCAACATCAACTCAAGATGAATCCCACCAAGTCATTCTTGGGTGTCTCAAGCGGTAAATTTCTCGGCTTCGTCATTACCTCTAAGGGTATACACGTAGATCCTAAGAAGATCAAAGCTATTCAAGAGATGCGTCCTCCACGCAACCTAAAAGAGCTACGAGGATTCCAAGGTCGTCTTGCGTACATCAGGAGATTTATTTCGAATTTGTCTGGACGTTGTAGACCATTCACTTAGCTGATGAAGAAAGGTGTCTCTTTCATTTGGACTGAAGAATGTCAACGAGCATTCGACGACATCAAGCGATATCTCATGAATCCACCAGTCTTGGTGCCACCAATCTCTGGCATACCATTCTTAATGTATGTCCGTGCCATGGATCATTCATTGGGTGCTTTACTTGCCCAAAAGAACAAAGAAGGCCACGAATAAGCCATCTACTATCTCAGTCGTACTATGATTGGTGCTGAACACCGTTATAGTCTGGTCGAAAAAGAATGCCTAGCTCTTATGTTCGCTGTTCAAAAGACTCGACATTATATCATTGGTCAAACTATTCATGTTATATCCCGAGTTAATCCTCTTCGGGTACTTATGAAGAAGCCTAGCATGCTCAATTCTCGGCTGGCTACGTGGGCCATTCTGCTAGCCCAATATGACATGGTGTATGTTCCTAAAAAATCTGTCAAAGGTCAAGCACTGGCGGATTTCTTAGCGGCTCATCCTATACCAGAAACATCCAAACTCTATGATGAAATTCCAGATAAGACATTAGAATCAAATATGATCTCTGAAGAATTTCCTACTTGGCGTATGTTCTTTGACGGTGCATCCAGAATCGGACCCAATGGTGCCATTGTAGCAGGAGTTGGGGTTGTTCTCATTTCTCCAGACGGGTCAACTATCCAAAGAGCCTACTCTCTAGATGAACCATGCTCCAACAATATAGCAGAATACAATGCTTTACTGATCGGCCTTCAATTAGCCAAACAATTAGATGTTGAATATCTCGAAGTCTACGGCAACTCCAAGCTGGTTGTCAACCAGGTCAGAGGAACCTATGAAGTCCGCCATCAAGATCTAGTGCCCTATCATGAAGCGGCAATCAACATGGCTATATCATTCAAAGCCTTCTTCATCGACTATGTTCATCGAGCTTGCAATACCGAAGCAGACGCTTTAGCTAATCTTGCAGCTGTCTTAGCCATCCCTATCAAAAGACAGCAGGTGGTGGTCATCTCTAATCGAGAGTTGTTTTGTGTCGAAAACAATCGTAATATTGAGTTCAGTAATCTTGTTGAAGTCAATGTTATCGATGAAGACTGGAGAACTCCTTTTATCGACTTTGTAGTTCATGACATACTTCCCGAAGATCCTAAGGAGGCTACGAGTATTCGTCGACGATCTCTCCGGTTCTACTACAATCAGACTACTAAAACTCTCTATCGGCGGACTTATGATGGTCTTCTCTTGCGCTGTCTCGCTGGTGATGAAGCAAAACAAGTATTACGCGAGGCTCATGATGGCATCTGCGGAGCACATCAACCCGGTCCTAAACTACAGGATCGTATCCGACGTATGGGTTACTACTGGCCCTCTTTGGTATCAGATGCCATCGAATATGCAAGGAAATATCGCGTTTGTCAAATCCATACCGATTTCATCCACCAACCATCGGAATTCCTTCATCCGACTGCCTCTTCTTGGCCTTTTGAAGCTTGGGGCATGGACATTATAGGTCCCATTAATCCTCCTTCTTCTAGAGGACATCGGTTCATATTGGCAATAACCGACTACTTCTCCAAATAGGATGAAGCTATACCTTTGGCTGAAGTCAAAACCAGCAGTGTCATCAACTTTTTCAAACACCATGTCATCTACAGATTTGGTGTACCTCGAAGGATCATTCATGACAATGGACCTCAGTTCATCAGTCAAAAGTTCACAAGGTTCTGTGATGATCATCGGATTGACAATGTTGCTTCTACAGCCTACAATCCTGCTGCTAATGGCTTGGCCGAAGCTTTCAACAAGACTATCATCAAGCTCCTTAAGAAGTTTGTATCTACTAACAAACGGAACTGGAGTGAAAAGCTTGGTGAATGTCTTTAGGCTTACCGAACTACGGTCTGCAACCCCACAGGCTTTACACCCTTCTCTTTGGTGTACGGTTGTGAAGCAGTTCTACCTCTAGAACTTCAAATTCCGTACTTAAGGATCGCCATTGCTAATGAGCTCACTACAGAGAACAACGATCTTCTTCAACTTCAAGAATTAGAAGCACTCGACGAAAAGCGGCTATTGGCTCAACAACATATTGAGTTATATCAAGCTCGCATCTCAAAGACTTTCAACCGCGAAGTTAAAGTCAGAGCCTTTCAGCAAGGAGAACTTGTTCTAACAGTCAGACGTCCTATGACTATGACTCACATGAGCAAAGGCAAGTTCGACGCAAAGTGGGAAGGTCCTTACATTGTTAGCAAAGTCTTTTCAAATGGAGCCTATCAACTTTCAGAGTTAGACGGTCGAGTTGCAATGATGCCTATCAATGGCAAATTCCTCAAGAAGTACTATGTATAAATATAACGGATATTTTATGTAAATATGATCAGACATTTCATAAATAAAGTTTGATTTTTATTTTATCATAAACGATGTTACATAATATCAAGGAAGATCACTATCATCCTTCTCAACACTGGGACGCGGGCCACTGCCGTCCTTGTCAAAGACATAATCAGCAAAAGAATAGAGAACATCCTTACTGGAACCCACCAGGAACTTGCAAGCAGCCATCCTCATGGCTTCTTCTTCTTCAGTCTTTTCTAGTTCAAGTAGGAAGTCCAGGATATCCCGCGGTGGTTTGGGTGTAGACGAACCTTCGCCTGCTTCTGTCTGCGTTGGCTGGACTGGTTCGGCAGGACGTTCTTCAGTGCCCGCTTCAACCTTCAGGACGAGTTCAGCCTTCTTGGATGCATTTCCAGACGACATCTATATGTTGAAGAGTGGAAGTGGTCATTCCTGCCAGATTTATGTTCTATTTATAGGCAGAGATTCTCCAAACAATGAAGCGACACATTCATCCGACGGTTCGTCCGTTCATTATTATCATCTGACGGTTCATCCGTTCATTATTATCATCCAACGGTTCATCCGTTCATTACCATCATCCGACGGTTCATCCGTTCATTACCATCATCCGACGGTTCGTCCGTTCATTCTATCATCCGACGGTTCATCCATTCATTACCATCATCCGACGATTCGTCCGTTCATTCCATCTATCCAACGGTTCATCCGTTCATTATCATCATCCGACGGTTCGTCCGTTCATTATTATCATCTGACGGTTCATCCGTTCATTACAATCATTCGACGGTTCGTCCGTTCATTCCATCTATCCGACGGTTCGTCCGTTCATTCCATCTATCCGACGGTTTGTCCGTTCATTCCACCCATTCGACGGTTTACCCGTTCGTCCCGACGGTTCACTTCGTTCACGCATTTTTGATGATTCATTATCGTTCATCATCCACATCAGCAACTTGTCATTCTTGATTAAGTTGTCTATTGAAATAATAATAATCGACAAATTATATTCTGTCACGTCCACATTACCTCTGAGCAGATATAATAAATATAATTATTTTCTAATCAAGAAATATATCATGTCCTGTACCTCTGAATATATTTTCTATCGCTATTATTTATATCTGAACAAGATATGCAATAAATAATAGAGCCACAAAAAATGTCTTTTATTGATCAAAAAGATGAAAGATGTTACATATCATATTGCAAAACAAGAAGATACAAGAATCTTTCTATTAAACTGGTGGTGTCATCAAGCCGGTTATCTGTTGCTTCAGTGCAGTTGCTCTTCACGGGATTTTTCTCTCTTAAACATAATGAAAACAAGTAAAGAATAATATGAAGAACGAATGGAACTATTTATAGTTTTTCAAGAGCAACGACCGCCTCAGATTGTGCCGAAAAAGTAGGGGCTGATTCATCCAATTGCGCAGACAGCTCAACACTTGCGCAACTTGATTGAAAATTCAAAATTCAAAGTATTTCAAAATTTTGAATAAGTTCAACTTTCAAAAACTTTGAATGGGGTCTTGTAGGTCCTAAAAATCAAGTTGCACCCATCAACAAAGTTATGAAAATCAAGAAATGCATCATTTAAATGAACTGCGCAGACATCAGATTGCGCAGCAATCAGATTGCGTATACCGGACTGCGCTCACTCTCAACTGCGCAAAGCTGACGTGGCCTTGTCATCATTACCTGACAAAATCAAATCTTCTGACAACTGACAGCGCAGAGAACGAGACGACTGTTTGTTTATTGTGCAGTACGGCGCTCGAGGACAGCTGGCAGCGCAATCGGCTAGGAAATCTGTTGTGCAGTCTATCCTCGCGCAATCTAAAGTCAGCACAATTCATGTGGCGCACTTCATCATGACAACTAACAAAAGTACACGTGGTATTCATGCCATCAATAGCTCATTACGTGGTAACCGTCTGCACACGATCATGCGCAATTCAATCAAAAGATACCATGTGTCCAAGACAGTTGGCCCACGATCCAACAACTGCCAGCGCAGTCTGATGCTGCGCAAACCAGTCCATGCACAATCCAACTTGCGCCATTCAGAATAACTAAAAGTTAGTTATTTCCAGAACTCTATAAATAGAGTTTCAAGTCTTCATTCAAGGGGATCAGACATAAAAAGTTTAGAAATATCAGAGAATTCAGGAGTTCTTGCCCAAGTGCTGCTGCATTCTTCCGAGGCTTTTGCCTTCAACTTCAACTTCCGAGGCTATCGTCTTCAAAGTTCACATCGTCCAAGGGATAAAGCAATCGTCTTCTAGATTGGATTCCTACAGTTGTACTTTCCTAGAATTCTTGTAATCTTTTTACAAAGTTTGTATCAATAAAGTTTCATACTTTTGTTTTTGCAAACAAGTGTGGGCCCAACAAGCCCAGTCAACTGTCCAAGATGCTGACCATCAGCGGACATCGTTAACTGATTATACAGGCTCCTGATAGAAAGTTGTACAGAACAACCCGCAACCAGTCCCCCAAAGCTAACAGACAGGGTGGGTCTCAAAAGTCTCCCTACAACGATCGAGCGCAGTTCTTTACTAGCCGTTGATCAGGGTGCGAGCAAATATGATGGTCCCACAAGTCTTCCTACTACGATCGAGCGTAGTACTTTACTAGTCGGTGATCAGGGAGCAAATATGATGGTCCCAAAAGTCTTCCTATAACGATCGATAGCAAGTACTTTTACTAGCCTCAGATCAGGGAGCAAATATGATACCTACGCACCCGGACGCTTGGGATACCCGGGCCCACAAAACGGATATGAAGGTAGATCAATCTGCTAGCAACTTACGAGAGGTGATTACTCACAAACGCAAGAAGAGAGAAGCAACCTTGGCATGCGATGAGCCCTTTCCAGGACATCACTGCACCCAAGCCATCATCAATTGCCGCGGCCACAAGACAGTAGCTCCACTATGAAGGCAGTCAGCGTTCCAGTGACTGCGACCTACTGCGCCTTTCCAACATCATCTCGGAAACATGATACCAATTGAAGACGTTGTAACGGCCTGCTCTCAACTAGATGCATTACTCAGATGTCTCAATTAGGCGCATCATCTCAGTCAAGTGCATCACAATCTTCTTAAGGAGTCCACCGTCAAATCTTCTTCGAACAAGGAGATCCATAATCCGCAGTGCCAATACTCGCCAAGGAGGAGGGTCGGTCAAATTCATTTTTTTTGAGAAGTCAAGAGGGAGACAAACAAAACTCTCACAAATCGTGACATTCGGCACAACACCTTCTCCTAGGGCCCCCATACCCATCCAGCCAGAAGATATCCTTCATGCGGCTTAGTCATGAAACATTCCTCATGCAGCTCGGTCATGAGATGGCCTCATGCGGCTCGGTCAAAAGGCCTTCCTCATGCGGCTCGGTCATAAGACATTCCTCATGCGGCTCGGTCATGAGACGTCCTTTATATGGCTCGGTCATGAGACATTCCTCATGCGGCTCGGTCATGAGACATCCTTTATGTGTCTTGGTCATGAGACATTCCTTCATGCGTCTCGGTCATGAGACATTCCTTCATGCGGCTTGGTCATGAGACGTCCTTCATGCGGCTCGATCATGAGACATTCTTTTATGCGGCTCAGCCATGAGACATTTCTCATACGGCTCGGCCAGGAGACATCCTTCATGCGACTCGCCATAGAGATTAGTTGATGCACGTGATAAGTTGACCAGGACTCAACTGCTCAGATTTGCTACAACGATAAATCACAACAAATCTTAACAAATCCCCAACTATCAGTCACAAACCAAGTCTCAAGGCATGATTACGGTCATGTGGCCCGGGGATTTGCCACGTGGCCATCTATGTGGCTCAAAATTACTATAAATAGCAGGGCACCACACCCATGCAAATGGTTGGCAATCCAAGGCTGGCAACCTTCAAAAAAGCAATTTCTTCAAGAGCTAAGGACAGCGTCAGATAGTCCACGGAGTAAGGCAGAGTTGAAAGCACTTTCCCGAGCCTCCACCGTCACCCCCCAGAATCAAAACTAAACAATTATACTTAGATTTTTTTCTAGGATTTCATTCTACGCTTTTTTTGGTACAATCGAGTTTGCAATCAATTTCAGTGTTCTGTAATACCTGTCTTTGATTTTTTTGTGGCAAACAATATAAAAATAAAAATGAAAAAAAACCCAAAAAAACAAAAAAACAAAAAAAAACAAAAAGAAAACCCTCGGCTGAACAGTACCCGCGGAGGGGCCACTGTTCACCCGAGTAGACCGACCCCCAATACTAGGGCTTTATAAAGAAAGCGTGAGAGAGAGAGAAAAGAACATCTCGACTCTAAACCCTAGCGAAACCCTCCCCAATCCCAGGTGAACAGCCTGATCGCATGTGCGTGCCGACGCGGTGGCCGTTGGCACGACAAGGCTGGTCGCGGCATTGCAACAGCAGTAGTGAGCAAAGGGACAGAACCAACAGCCGCAAGGCCGACTTCGCAGCATGTTTTTCACCGCCACGCTCGTCCGTTCTCTGAGTCATTTTCTCGGGTACGAACCTAACCTAACCGACTCTAAATCTCGTAAAATATTTTATTTTAATTCGCTTTGTGCACGACGAGCATTGAGTTCCAAAATTGAGAAAAATCTCGATTTTCTGAATTATAGAAACTGTCCCAACCACCCATATTTGCGGTCGATTTGCGACCAGCCTATCATAAATCATAGAAATCTACTTGAACAATATTTTAGACAACCTGATCGAGATCAAATCCTATTAATTAATTTATTTTATTACTTATTATATTTTGTTTAAAATTAGGATGAATTTGGAGAAAAAGTTGTTTCAAAAACGTAGAAAAACCTCGATACGGAGTCCGTCCCGACAAGCCGGATGACTTGGTCATGAACCAGTCGCATCAAAAGGTGCATATGGACTTTGTACATGTGTGAGATTTGACGGAACTTGAATTGGTTGCGTACACGCGATGAATTCAATCTGTATCCGTCAAATTTCCTCGTATCGGTGATTTTGCAAACTTTCCAATTACTTCGTGCACGTTCGTCGTCTCGAGAAGAAACTTGTGCCATCAGGACCGTATCATTTTTCTAGTCTTATGTGCCATATTTGGCCCGATTCTGAGATGATCGATCGAAACACCTTTTTGGTGGGCTCGCGACCCGATCCAACGGACGAATTTATGCACGGCCCACCAAAATCTAACTTTGGATATACGGTTGGGTTCATCTCATCAAACTAGATCTGTAGACATTTAGTTTGTCAACTTTAGAGACCGTAGGTACTGATACATTTTTCGGTACAAAGCAGGTCCAACGGCGGACGTCGTTTTGGCCCAAAATTATGATTTTGCCCCTGTGTCCGGAATTGGACTTTTGGACAGGCATTTTTAGACATTTCTTTTGTACCAAAAATGTTTGTGATATTTATTTCACCATCTGGAGTCGTTTGCAGGATTTGGCCTTCTTTGCCTCATTTATATGCCGGTTCGAGCTACTTGATACTATCGTTTCGCACACCATCTCAGGCAAGATACCTTGCCACTATATTTTGATTATTTACTGTCATTTGGCAAGCTTATTTAGTATTATTATTTTTCCACCTTTTGTCATTTTACTGCCATTATTTATTTTATGCAAATAAACTGTTTGGTCATATTCCTATTACTTTTGTTATTATGCATCGACTTAGAGTTAAGAAGACTACCTTATGTTGTGAGGCATCCATCGGCCTTGACACATATGATACATGAGTCACGAGTTGGATATAGGTCTCGGCTTGCGTAGTCGGCTGGCCACCGATACGTAAGGATGTTCGTTAGGCTATAACTACTAAATAGGATTGCATGATAGAGACTAGTAGTTATTAGAGTTAAGATATTGGGAGGGAAGAATACTATTGGACGTTGACCTCCACCCTATCTATCATAGACTTGCTCGCTACTGAGGAACGATAGATAGACTATATATCATAGACTCGTTCGATAGTGAGGAATGGTATATAGTATTTAGACTCGCTACTAAGGTATTGTACTGTATTATTTTATCCTGACTTGTGACTTGGAGGTTATGTGACCATGCACTATACTCGATTGCATTACACTTAGAGTAGTTATGCGACCCTTATCCATTAGGTACAAGTACTTTTAGTTTGGGTACTTATACCTGATCGCGGCTTGGAACAGTAACTTGTCGTGGACTAGTTTGCCACACCTTGTCCTTGTTTGGTTGTAGGTGTGGTTCACTACTTCGATGAGAAGGTACTGAACCTTGTTGCCATCAGGATACTATATTAGAGTCATGGCATGGAAAGATGCTTCATCGTAGATTAGGGTGCCATCTCCGGTCCTTGTTTGGTTGTGGTGATGGTGCATTAATTCAAGGGTGGAGTATTGGACCATGTTATGATCCGATTTGACTTATTATTGAGCAGTTTATATTCAATTTATGGCATGTTCTTCCTGCATCTTGTTACGTCCCTCTGAGGACCTGGTGATTTCTCCAGGTGTGTGCTTTCATGACTTTTTGCAGGTGCTCTAGCCAAGGTTGCGGTCTTTCTTTTTCTATCGAGGAGGATTGCTCTTGGATCGACCATTGCTATTTTTATCAATCCTTTCCTTGTAAAATATTCTCTTATTTAAAATGGTTGGTAGTGGATTTGTCTCCGCCCAACGACATTGTACGAATAAAAATTTATAGTTGATTTATAATATCTTTCTTCTTTACTTTGGATGAGATTAATTGTCATGGTTTACTGCATTTTACAGCTTACATATATTTATTATACGGCTGGCATGTCTTCGTACCTAGTCCTACGTAATTTGGGACTGGGGCGTTATATATTTTTTTGGTGGCCCATGCAGGTAAAGTTAGCCGTTTCGGTTACATTACTATACCGAACGGGCCTGCATATAGGATTAGAGTCTAGGATCTTATCCACAAGTTTGACCTCCTTCCTTCAATTCTATTTTCGAACTCTCTTTTGACTGCCTTGATTTGTCTCTTGCTTGATTCCTTTTCTACTATAAATTTTATCATTCTTTCCTTCGTGCTTGATAAAGGTTAGGAAGATGACTCGTACTCAGGTATATATATTATATTGTTCAAATCTTCCTACTAGTTGAACTCTTATAACTTGGGTAGAATGCCTTAGGACCTACAATCGTTTTAGTCTGTATGACCCATTAAAGAGGACACTAATAAGATTACCTAGACTAGAGATCTTAGAGGTCCATGCCTTATTTTGTTGAGCCAGGCCTTAGACAAGAGACAGTATTATAATTATAGAGGCACAACACCGGACACAACTTACATTCTTAAGGAACTTGCACTACTTGTACCTTCTTTTCAATCATAAATCTCACGTACCTATATTGTTGACAATCTTGACTAACGTCGCTATTATACCTAGTTCTTGCAAGCTTATTTCTTATCGAGCTTGTTCAGGACATTTGTTTATTAGGGACGCCCACTAATATATTGTCTAATTAGAATTAGTGTATTATGGTCTGATCAACCTTGGTGCACTTGGTTCGCTCTTCATATGATTATTCCAAGTGGATTGAGATACAGATGACAAATATACTTGTCCTCTAAAATCTCATCCGCAACTGCCTTGACAACTCTTCTTGAATTATTCAATCGCCCTTGGAACCCCGTATTCACATTTTATTTCCTCTTCTTTGAACCTTTTATTGTTCTTTCGCCTTTACTTATTTCGGATATACAAGTGCTCATATTTGAGGTAAGATATACCCAGAATGTCCCCCTCAGTTTGTCGTACCACTTGTGGCAAAGAAAGCTATACACAATCGTTTCCATCTATTCGAAATCGGAGAACCACCTTCCAAATTGATTCATATCTACCATATCATATATCTATTACATCGTGTGGTATTCTTTTATAATCAAGAATCGAGACACAATATCATGACTTTGAAATTCTTTCTACCCTCGTGTCTTAGTTTTAATTTTGAAAAAAAAATTGGAGTGAATAGATTACAAGTCTTCTAAATTTTAGGATTTACTAGGATTATCGATTGATTAGGATAAATTGGCTTCTGCCTCATGAACACCCACTTCATATTTAGATCTTTTGGTGTCCCCTACTGTGACATTGGTATTCGGAGCATAATACTAGTTGTTACCTTCCAACAAATTTTATATGTAAGACCTAAACGAGCCCACCTTCATGTAGGCATATTATGTCCTACTCAAATATGTCTCCTTGTACTCTATTTTTATTATGCAACTTTCAGGTAAAAAAGGCTAACTATAACCATTACCATAATACCGATGTACTTCCCGACTTCAATTAGATATTCAACCTCAGCTCAAATCTTTCGACCCAATATATGGTTGTGGCTTACTCGAAGCTCACTACACACATGCCACTGATATGCCACTAAATGGAGTTTCTATGTGCTATTTAAACACAAAAGTCACAGAATGTGCATTTTTGGGCTTAAGGAACCTAATCAACCAATCCGACTGGCAAATTAGCCCAACCACTTGAGTTGAAACCTATCTAGTTACCCTAACCTAATAAGAATCATTTAGATTGATTTTTATGGAATCTTGTCCAGCTAATATAGATAAAACCGAGTTTTATTTAATCAAAGATTTATGTTTTGATCAACCCAGCCGTATTACCAGCTAGAATAACTCAGAGCATGTCGATTGGACGATCTGTAGAACCTCAGCAGCAACATAGAGCATCATATAGAGCATTGTCCTAGATACTCCATTTATTGTTAAAATACTAGTAATAGGAGAGCAACACCCTTAAGAGTTTAGTTGTCCTGCTTAATATAGTTAACCCATAATTTCCAAGAAGAACACTTGGACTTATTAGTTAGCAGTAATATCACAAATTACTATCTTTGATGCCATAGTATCCTTATAGTCATAAACGAGTAAGCTTGGTACGAGCAAGAAATTAGGGATTTAGTTATCCAAGGTATTTCTTGACGAACTATAGAAGTCGTTGCCCTTGACTATAATCTTGCATAGGCCATAAAAAGAGTTAAATACGCTACCCTCCGTTCGTGTGTCATTATTAAAACTCACAAATTTGGGAATGCAAGAACGACATATACAACCACTTCTTCCAAGTTGCTCAAAATCACGGCATGAGCTCCATATATGACTCTCTTCGTATTGTATATTGTTTCTAGTTTATAGTGAGGTTATTCCAACCATCAAGGTACAAGGATCGCGACCAAGACTCTTCAAATTTCATTCTATCGTAGAATCATGCCTTAGTTTTAACTTTGACAATGAATGTTTCCGTAGTGCACATATTATGAGCCCCTTTAAGAAACATACATATTGCAAGCCCCTCTAAGAACGTAAGGTTTCTTGAATTAGCAAACGATTGTGATAGATTGGTTCAAATTGAACTAATAAAAATAGTGGCTCGTAACGTCCACTCCTATCCGTATCATACTCTCGACCGTGACTTTTATATTTAGAGCACAACGCTAGCCGATCCCTTCCATAAATTTCATACTTATAAACTAGAAGGGCCACTCTACACACATAATATACATGTCCCGCTTAAACACACCTATTTGTGCTTCATTTCAACTACGCAACATGTATGGCACATTTTTCCTATAGAACAAACCATGATGCCCTAATTTTATTCCAATTGAAGTTAACCATGTTGATAACGACCCCCTCCCTTAACTAAACTGAATACCTATGATCCATGGAAGTCGTATTACACCTATGACATACGCATTCTGTCACGTCCCGCTCCCAAAATAAGACGAGCCAAGTATGTAACACCATCCCTAGGCTACGCGCCATACGAATACTCCAGTATCCATATTCGCAATTGTCACCCGTACACTTCTAGGATAGGATTTCCATATGTCATAGGGTACATAATACAAATAATTAACAATTTGATTACATGATATTCTAAACTATAAATAGAAAAATATTATTATTCTACCCAATTACAACCTTTAACCCAATATACATATAATACATAACCAACTACAAATTACTACTAGCTGATGCCAAGGTCCAATTCCTCTTTGTCATATTCATTAAGCTCCTCTTTAGTGTACATTGGCATTCTTTCCTGACCTTCATCAAAACCTAGTGAACAAAACTAGGTCGTCAATACGACGAGCAAGCCCTCAGTCAAAGGATTAAAGTAGGTAAAGTAAGATGATAAAATTATCGAAATTGAACTGGAGGAAAGAATAATTTTAAAAGTAGATTTACTGATAAGAATTTTCTTATGGTATTAGTATCTCTTCCCAAAAAAATTCAGGTGTCAGGTATAAATGTGTATTAGATTTACCTCAGACAAATCTTGTATGCACATGCAATATTTAGAAAAACACTTCTGGATCACACAGCTTCTATTATCTCAACAATAATCCCGTTTACCCGGGATCAGG